>JARYGA010061043.1:0-82156 GCA_030545235.1 Helianthus tuberosus
ACTGATTGTTCAAAAGTCTGCTCTACTTCAAAAGCCTGTCCACTGCTGAAAGTCAACCCCTGTTCTCTCATTCCTTTGATAAACTCTGTTGTTCAAAAGCAGTGTTTCATCCACTGATATGCTATCCACTGATAGTGAAAATCATGAAAATCATCCACTGCTCTACTGCCACTGCTTTCATCAGTCACTTTCATAAAAGTACTGTCCTTCACTTTCACCAGGGGTTGTCACGTGGGCAGTACATAGTGGTCAGACTTTTTGTAACGGCTGCCACATCAGCATTCACTTTCTTCCCTATAAAATCCCCCACTCACCACCAAAACAGGGTTTTACTGTCGAATTGAATTCCTAAAAATTCTCTTCTCAAAGCAGTTTTTCATCTCATCTTTCACAAATTTCTTCGATCATTCTCTTCAAAAATGACAAAATCGAAGCCTTCCACAAAACCCACTTCCAAATCATCATCGAAAACAGCCTCTAAAAAGGCAATCTCCACTGAAATCCCATATAAACCATCTCACAATCTCCTGGGTCTTCTCACAAAACCAGGAACCACCAATGTTTTCAATTCCATCAATGACACCATGGCAAAATCAAAGTACAAAACTTTGTTCACCGTCGATGCACCAATCTATTTGGAGACCCAACGAGAGTTTTGGAAGAATGCAACCCTTGAAAAACAAGGAGACATTGCAACCACCATACACTCTTCTATAAAGGGTAAAGCTGTCCAAATCACGCTACAATCCATTTCAGAAGTCTTTCAACTCAATGATCAAGAAGGTAAAATTTCTTTCACTAAAAACGAGTTGCAAACTGACTTCATTGAAAGAGGGTATGAAGCTACAATGATGAAGAAACTTACCTTACAAAAAGGTTATTTTCCTTCTGCAACCAGATTTTTATTTCATACCCTCCTACTATGTGTTTCAAATAAAACCACTTCTTTCAATGAAATCCCTTTAAAGATTCAAAATCTGGGATATGTAATTCTTCAAAAAGAAAATTTTAACTATTCTCGGGAAATTTTTAAAGATTTGGTTAATAATGTTGAAACAAAATCATTCTTATTGTTTCCAAGGTTTTTAAGTTACTATTTTGCAAAGAAATTCAGTAAGGATGATTTAGCTACAATAAACCAAGGTGATTCTACTCAAATAAACAGTTTAGCAACTGAAACTTTTTCAAGAATGTTAGCACCTTGCAAAACACAAGCAGAGGTGCCTGAGCAGACTTTAGCAGTTATAACTGCTCCTCAGGTATCTGCTGCTGAGCCCACTACTCAAGGTGATCAAAGCAGCAGACCAACTGTTTTGAAACCCACACCTACAATCCACAAAAAGCCACACAAAAAGAAAAATCAAAAACCCCCCAAACCAATCAAAAGGGCAACTCTGGAGGATGAGATACCAGAGCAAATGCCTGTGAAAACACAAAAGTCACAAGAAACCACTGCTGCTTCTTCCTCACAGCAGTTGGTACAAATATCTCAACCCATAACCGAAACTCCTCCTGCTTCTTCACAAAAAGAACAAGTTGTACAAATAGGGTCTCCACATCATGATGCTCTGGAAACACTTGTTTCTATCATCCACAGCTCAATACCCGGGGCAAATCCACTTTCTACGCCACCCATCACATCCACAATTCCCCCACCAACTAAACTGCTGTTGGATGCAATTGATTTGAACCAGGCACTAACCAGTCCTTCTCAATCACCTATCAATGAGAATACACCTCAACAACTGTCTGGGTCTGATGAATCAATCTTTGCTAACCCACCAACACTACCTGAGGAGGTTACACCCCTTGAGTTACAAGTAACTCTTGGTGGTAGTCCAAGTGAAGCAGCCACTACAACTGTAGAACCCACTGGTTTACACTTGGACAGTGGTTACATTAATAAGACTTCCTTGGAGGAAATTCCTTACATAGCACCTCTGCCAACCACCAGTGGATTTATCTATCCTACTGGCAACATCAAAAGGTTGTCAAGTGTTGAAGGAAGAAGACCCCAGTACCAAGAAAAAGGGGCATCAGTGGTTAATGTTTGGAGTACACTCCCTACATCAACTACTGATAAAACCACTGCTAGTGGGAAATCAGATGATCCCATTCATTTGGGTGATGGTTTAAAGTACCAGAAATTGACGAATCGTATTGAAAAGCTTGATAACTCTGTTGCAGAACTCAAAGTTATGCTACAACAGGTGTTACAAGCACAAAAGGTACAATCAACTGCTGTTTCATCTCAAGCACCTGCTCCACAAACAACACCTGCTACAAATGAGCTCTGGAATTTGTTTCAACCTTTTCTCCATCAACAAGCAAAATTAGCAGATCAGCAACATGAAAAACATGTCCAACAGCTGAGAAATGCAATGGAGTCAAGGTTTTAGAACACTCAGGCTGATCTAAAGGCTCTCAAAACTCAGATCCTGCACACCACTGGCACTGCTCCTCCAAAAGTTCGCTTCATGTATCAACTTCCCCCAGATAATGCCAAAAAGGGGGAGAAAATTAAGGAGTGGAAAAAGAAGGGAATAGAGGATGGTCTCTACATTGAACCAGAAAATGCAAACATGACCAAACAAATCCCTTTGCCAGATGGTAGCAAGAAAATCGATGTGACCACAAATGCACTGGCAGAAGCAGTTGCAAGTGTAAAAAGGGATAGAGAGGCCAAAAAGAAAGCCAGGGTGGATTATCCGGATCAGGGTACTTCAGGGTCACAAGATGATGAAAATCTTGTTGATGAAAAGAAGAAGCCTACAAGAAGAGTAAGGCTACCCAAATCCATTCCAACCAGACGTTCAAAGTCTGCTCCAAAACCACCACCTAAAACAGCTGTTGTAACTCCTGTTGTATCAACTACAGTCGGTACTTCAGTAGTTTCAACATCTGCTCCCACTTCAACACACACCACTTCAACACACACCAAATCCACTGCCTTACCACCATTACCACCAAAAACAAAATCACTTCCTACCAAAAAGCAGAAGACAGTAGTTGTTAAAACATCTGTTGTAATGACAACAGTGGTTGGAACACCAGTTGTTTCAACAACTGTTAGTCAATCACAAACCACTGCCACTACATCCACCACCACTGTTCCATCCAAAACATCATCAGCCCCTCCTCAAACAAAGAGGAGAAGGCTAATTCTAAAAGATGATGACACTTCACCACCACAAACATCTTCAAAATCTTCAGCTCTTGTCACAATACCAAAACCTGTTCCTCTCTCTTCAGTTCAAATGTACAAGCCCTTACCTCCTGCAGGTGTTCAATTTCCTCTTGAACTAGCAGCTGTTAGAGAAGAAATAAAATCTTTTTACTATGAGGATGACCCTGCCAAAAGGAGTTTGCCATCAATAAAAGGATATCCCTGGCCTAAAAATGTTGATGAATATTTGGATATCAAGGCCAAGCAAGCAGAGGATATCTCAAAAAGAAACACACAAGGGAAATCTGACAAAGAAATTTCAAGAACCTATCAATATCTGCTCACCCAGGTCAGATCCCTAGAACAATTTGCAAAAAATGTCAGTCAACAAATTTCAGAAAGAGCAGCTGAAACTTTGAAGAAAGACTACATTGAAAGCATCATGGCTCACAAGAAGTACAAAGGAGAGAAATACATGTACAAAGAGTGGACTGTTCCTGAGCTTGAAAATGAAGCAGCAAGAATTCAAGACATGATAAAAAGGAAAGTCACTCACACTCCTCCTGACTGGGTAAAATTTAGAAAGAATATACTTGACAAACAGGTAGAACTGAAAAGAATGAAAGAAGAACTGGTTGCTGCTGAATATGGAAACAAAAGACAAGTTGCTAGATGGAAAGAAGATGTGGTCAGGATCACCTACAAAAGGTTGGAGGAACTAAGAAAGAAAGATCCAAATGTTCCTCAAAAGCCTGACTATCCTGAAGCAGAGGTTTCAAAAAGACCAACAAAGCTGCAAATCAGGAAAGCCACTGCTCCTGCTGGTGCTGCCATCTACAAAAGAAGGAGCAAAAACCAGTTGAGTACTGAAACAATTCAAGACCTATTAGCTGGAGATGCTGTTGTAAAAGCAGGCATGAAAGTAATGATTAAAGAAGATCTTGAATTGGAACAATCTGCAAGTGTTGCTCAGCCAGTGATGAATAGGCCAGCCTCACCAAATACCTCTGCAAATAAACATCTCCCAAGAAAGCCACCAGGCTCAAAAATACAAAAGTGGGAAACTGACAAACAGACCTGCGTATTGACTTTGCTCAGGTCTGGTGGAGAAGTGGAGAAAATATCAAGGGAACAAGCTCTTGGCCTGAGTCTTGAAGATTTGCAGGATCTCCTTGATCTTCCACTTAGCAGGGATGATGAAGATACAGATGCCCTAGACTTTGAATTACAATTTAAAGGCCAGATAAGGGAACTGTTGATGAGGCAGTAAAGATTTCCACAATAATGAAGAGTTTTGGCATTATCTGTTCCAGGGGGAGATTGTTGGGATTGAACCCTATCAGAGGAATAGATAATTAAAGCCAAAACTGGATCAGAACAGTGGATCCAGAATAAGCAGATGTTTTACATACAAATCTCTCCCCTTGAAAGTGATTTCATATCTGCTGACCTCCTATCTGCTGATCTTACAAAGTGCTGACCTACAACTGCTGCTCAAGACCTGATGAAAGACTAAAGCCCTGCTGATTCTATCTACTGCCTTGAGTCAAGCACTGCTGATCCGGACAAGTACTGCTGGGTTCACAGTAGTGGAAAGTTGCAGCAGCTGATCTATAGTCTGTCTTGTAAAGTAATGTAATAGCAGTAGTTATCATAGCAGTGTTTGTATAGATCAGAGGTTAGAGTTTGTTAGGAGGTTAGATGTCATTTTCATGGTGACGTCAACTAAGATGCTCAGTGGTTTGCAAGTGCCTATAAATAGATCAGTACTTTGTACTGTTCTATTAGCTCTTGGGCATCATTGTCTTCTTTGCACGAACAAACTACTGAGCTCTGGCTGAGGGGGAGTTTGCATTCATTCATCAATCATTGTAATCGTTATTGAAATAAATTCAATCTTCCGATTCATTGTGTAAAGATGTTTGATCAAAGTATTACTCTCGTTTGATTGTATGCAAAGTTTGTTTTCACCATAATTCCGCTGCACACTCATCCATTCTCATTTTAATTACAAACACAAAATACAATCAGAAACAAACTCAGATCCAACATCTGCCCATCTTCCTCTTTTATCTCCTAGTTTCTTTTTTAGGTTGTTGACAATTATCTTGTTTGATGATTCTGCTTGTCCATTTGCTTGAGGATGTACTGGTGTGGATGTGATCATTTTAATTTCCCAACTCTTGCAAAAGTCAGTAGTCCTCTTACTTATAAATTGAGATCCATTGTCACAAATTATCTCAGCTGGTACTCCAAACCTAGTCAGGATATTCCTTTTTATAAAGGATACCGCTTCTTGATCTCCAACTTGAACAAATGCTTCAGTTTTGACCCACTTAGAGAAATAATCAGCCATTGCCAACATGAAGACCTTTTCTCCTGGAGCCTTTGGCAATTTTCCTACTATATCCATTCCCCACTTTATGAATGGCCAAGGGGAAGCTATAGGATAAAGTGGCTCAGCCGGCTGATGTAATATATTACTGTGTCTTTGACAAGCATCACATCTTCGAGCATATTCTGCATCATCTTTTCTCATCGTCGGCCAATAATATCCTGTTCTTAATACCTTTGAGAATAACGACCTGCCCCCAGTATGGTTACCACAATCCCCTTCATGTATATCCTGAAGCACTTCTTTGGTTTCGGGATCCTCCAAGCACCTCAGATATGGTCCTGCAAGATATTTCTTATACAAAACATTATTTATAATAGTGAATCGTGATACCTTCATTCTAAAGGCCTTAGGATTCTCATCCTTTGGGATGTGTCCTTCCTTGAGATATCTCATGATTGGAACCGTCCAGGACTTAGGATCCTCTTCAGGATACTCATCATCAGGGTCTGAACACTCACTACTTCCTTATCCTGAGGATCCATCGCAGGATACATGATATGTAATATTGGTATTTGGGTCCCTTCCGGTATCCTAACTGATGATCCCAGATTTGCTAAGGCATCAACTTCAGCATTATCCTCTCTTGGTACCTGTTCAAGTGTAAAAATATCGAAATATCCTGCTAATTTTTTGAGAATTTCGAGATACTCGATTAACTTCTCCCCTTTAACTGCATAGGTTCCATTAAAATGGTTAGTGATTAACAAGGAATCAACAAATACTTGTAAACTCTTGATATTCATGCCCTTAGCCAATTCTAATCCTGCAATTAAAGCTTCATGTTCTGCTTCATTATTAGTGGCAGGAAACTCACATCTAATAGCCTGGGGTAATATGTCCCCCCTGTGGCGATTTTAGTAGTATACCCAAACCTACACCTCTTACATTAGATGCACCATCAGTATATAACGTCCAGGATTCTAAGCTTTCTCCTAGCTGTTGGACTTCTAGGTCTACTTCACTTTGAATATCACTACTGAAATCAGCCACAAAGTCAGCCAAAGCCTGAGACTTTATGGCATTTCTAGGTTCATCCACTAGATCATATGCACTTAATTTCACTGACCACTTAGCCATCCTACCTGACATCTCTGGTTTCCTAAGCACGTTTTTTACAGGATAGTTGGTTTTAACATGAATCCTATGTGTTTCAAAATAATGTCTAAGTTTCGTTGACGCCATGACTATGGCTAATATTAATTTCTCTAAATGAGAATACCTAGTTTCAGCATCTAATAAACTTTTACTGACATAATAAACAGGATACTGCTGACCTTCATGATCCTTTACAAGGACAGCACTTACTGCATTCCCCGATACTGCAAGATACAGGGATAATGGTTCACCATCCTCAGGCTTCATCAATAGAGGTGCGGTTGAAAGATGCCGCTTCAAATCTTGTAAGGCTGCTTCATGCTTTATTCCCCATTCAAACTTCTTGTTCTTCTTCAGGATATCATAAAATTCCTTGCATTTTTCTGAGGATCTTGAAATAAATCTATTCAATGCTGCCACTCGTCCTGTCAGTCTTTGAACATCTTTCATGTTAGAAGGTGATTTGATATCCAAGATGGCTTTGATCTGTTCTGGGCTTGCTTCTATCCCTCTTTTAGTCACCATATATCCTAGAAACTTTCCTGACCCCACTCCGAAATGGCACTTAGCAGGATTTAGCTTCATGTTATACTGATCCAGGATATCAAATGCTCCCTTAATATCCTGGAGGTGATCCTCAGCCTTTTTAGATTTTACTACCATGTCATCGATGTACACCTCCATAGTGTCCCCCAGCTTGTCTTTGAACATCATGTTCACCAATCTTTGATATGTTGCACCTGCATTTTTCAAACCAAAGGGCATAGCAGTGTAGTAATAAATACATGTCGGTGTCATGAAGGCAGTATCCTCCTGGTCTGAAGGTTCCATTTGGATCTGCTGGAATCCCGAGGACGCATCCATGAAGGTTAACATCTCATGGTCTGCAGTAGCATCCACCATTGAGTCAATATGAGGAAGAGGAAATGGGTCTGTGTAATCTACACAAACTCTCCATTTCCCATTCTTCTTCTGCACCACCACTACATTTGCTAGCCATCTTGGAAACTTGACTTCTCTGATCATTTTGGACTTCAATAACCTCTCTACTTCTTCCTGAATAATCACATTTCGCTTCGGAGCAAACTTCATTCTCTTTTGTTGGACAGGCTTGAATGACATGTCAATACCGAGCTTATGTGTTATAATATCCTTGGAAATACCTGTCATATCCTCGTGCTTCCACGCGAATGTTGACATCCTGCATTTCAAAAAATTAGTCAATCGATCTTCAATATCCTGAGGGATATTGGTTCCCACGAGCACCGAGATATCCGGATTATCCTAATCCATTATAATTTTCTTTACATCCTGTTCTGAAGCCTCCATGATATCCTGGCCTCGCATCTTTAATTGCTATGCTGCACTAGGTTTTGTTGAGGATTTCATTGAAGAAGAATAACACTCCTTTGCTTCATGTTGATCACTTTCCACCTTGACAACTCCCCCAAGGAGTAGGGATCTTGATACATTGATGGTAGGTTGACGGAACAGCTTTCATATCATGGATCCAAGGCCTACCTAATATAATATTATAGCAGGATAGAGAGTCCATGACACAAAAGCGTTGCATTGAGTTGACCCCTTGAATATAGACGGGCAACTTTATCTCTCCTACGGTATTCCTAGCTTCTCCACTGAAACCAACGAGCACAGTGGACTTCGTGGTAATATCCATCGGGGATACATTCATCTTCTTCAATGTTTCCAGCTGAATTATGTTGACTGAGCTGCCATTATCCACTAATATCCTGCGTACAAAATGGTTAGCAACATACAACGTTATTACTAAAGCATCATGATGGGGATCCTGGACAGTATCCCTGTCATCATTATCGAACGTGATGACTTTGTCAGTTGTGAGGGTTGACATCCTTGTCGGCTTATCTTCCCTATCTGCTTTGGCTTCCTTCGCGTGTCTTTTTGCCGCAGAATATGATGTGCCGCAGATGTCGGATCCTCCCAAAATAAAGTTAATTATTTTTGCATCCGCAGGAGGTGATGCTGCACGTTCAGGATCCTTCTCAGGATCCTGACCCTTATTCTTCTTTCTTCCCAAGAGGTCCTTCAGATATCCCTTACTCAAGAGATAGCTTATTTCTTTTCTCAAAGCGATGCAATCCTCAGTAACATGTCCGAAATCCTCATGGAAAGCATACCATTTGGACTTGTCCTTCCAATCAGCCTTTTGTTGATTCTTTTGGGGCCATCTTGCTTTGTCTCCTAAACCCTGCATAGCATACATCAGTTCAGCTATGTTATCAGAAAAACAATATTCAGACAACTCAGGATACTCCTCAGGATCCTCGTCTTCAACATCATTCACTTTTTTGCCATCATTTCTGCCATACGGTTTAGAGCGGTATGGTTTATACGAGGATTCTGATTTCCTGTTGGTTGACTCGTAGGTTGTGGACAAATTCATCCTTTCTTGCGTCTTTTTGTCGTCCTCCAGGCGAATGTATCTCAAAGCCCTGTTACGAGCTTCGTCCAGATTCCTGCAGGGATTCATTACAAGATCCTGATAAAACTGAGAATCTTTTTGTAATCCCATCTTGAAGGCTTGCACAGCTGTTGCAACATCAAGATGTGGGATATCCAAGGATTCCCGACTAAACTTGTTCACATAATCCCTCAAGGATTCCTGAGGTCCTTGAGTTATCCTGTAAAGGTCACTGGTTAGTTTCTCAAAACTCCGGCTGCAAGAAAATTGACTATTAAATAAATTAACTAAATGAGAAAATGAAGTAATTGAGTGAGGATGAACGTTTAAGAGCCATTTTAAGGCTGATCCTGTTAAGGTAGAACCAAAACCCTTGCACAGGCATGCTTCTTTTAGATCTGGAGGGATAGGGTTGATCTCCATCCTCTCCCTATACTGGGCAATATGCTCCTCAGGATCCGTAGTTCCATCATAGAGTTTCATGTTGGGGGTTTGAAATCTTTTTGGGATTTCAGCATCACAAATGGGATACGCAAACCGTGATATCCTGTGACTATCCTGGGACACTTCTGGAATTGGATGGACCACCCCAGGCACACTGGA
Source organism: Helianthus tuberosus (assembly GCA_030545235.1). Taxonomy (NCBI): domain Eukaryota; kingdom Viridiplantae; phylum Streptophyta; class Magnoliopsida; order Asterales; family Asteraceae; genus Helianthus; species Helianthus tuberosus. Next base: position 9,706 of record JARYGA010061043.1, read on the forward strand.
TATCTTGTCCTTCAGTTTTTGAAGCTCTCTGGAAAATGCTGATGTCATACCTGCATCCTGCAAAGATCCAACACCATTAGTAGCAAGAGTATTATTATTATTAGATACATTACCAGTTTGGGGATTCTGGCCATATCCTGAAGCATATCCTGAGCTTCTCATAGTTGATACTCTTACTGAAGAGGGTATCTTAGGAGTATGATTCTGGGAATGGCTAGGCACAATATTCCCCCGGTGATCCTCAGTATAAACTGCAGAACTGAAGTTCAAAGCCCTGGGTTGCAAGGGAGTAACAGTATCTTCAGCAGGCCTCCTTGGGCCGGATTTCAAGAGTTGTATCTCTCTCATCAGCATCTGATTAGTTTCCTGCTGCTGCCTCATCTGTTCCTGTACACTACCAAACAAATTTAGAATTTCTCCGTTAGAAGCCAAAACAGGACCAGATCCCTGGATATTACGAGCGGGGATAACGTCCCGAGCCACATAACTTTCAGTTCCCTGTGAAGAGGCTTGCATTCTCGGAGGAGGTAGTGGAAGCACCGAACCAATTGTTGCAGAGGTTGTGGCAGACACGGTGGCAGAGCTCATGTTTGATCTCGAGGCCATTGAGAATAGTGTAGCAAAACGTTTTGAAAATAGAAAACCAAGTAATGATTTTGCAAAAGCTTTTAGTAGAAATAACACCACTTGCCCCACGGTGGGCGCCAAATTATTTTGGTCAAAAATTACCAAAGCAATTAAGTGATCAAATTAGTTAAGTGAGGTAGTGTGCTTGAAATGTGTGTTGAAAATATGCTAGTTAAGTTATTTGCAAAAACAGTTTCAGGATACGGCTCAGGATACAGAGCTGTATCTTTGATCAAACAATGAGCGAAAATGTAAAGGGTGACACAGGATGTACGAGGAAAGCCCTTGATCAATCTAGATCGCCGGCAAAAAACCTCGGGAGCTGACAATCACAGCTGCCTTGTTCTTCTATTACTTCAAATATCAGGATACAGTGCAGGATATGATGCGGATCAACTAGGTGTTACAATGTAATTTGAGTACAAGTGTTTATGTGTAGTGATTGTTTGCAACAGGAGAGTAAAAGTGTGCGAAAGAGTGTGTGCCTTAATCTGACCCGATCAATCTATTTATAGTAAAAGGAAACTAACTAAACATCCTATTATCCCGGGATTCAGCGGATATTCCCCATATGAACGTTGCAGTCCTGGTCTTCCGGGTCCAACGTCTATAAGCCAACTGATTTGCCCGAGTCTTGAGGAGAAGATGTCCACTTGAACGTTGGAGACTCACACCTTCTAATCTGCACGTGGTTAAATCAGTTACTACCAGGATGTTACCAATATCCTGATCCGATATCCTGATCACAAATAAACAATCAAAGCCAGAATATTAGTCAGGATATATGTTCAGAAAATGACCCATAACAATGATGATGATGATGATGCACGGAACTTAGTAGGATGGCTAGAAACGCACCAAATTTAAATTCGTGTTTATTAGTTTAGTCATCCGATAATTGTTGTAATTTGTTTGTTTCAAACTTGTTGTATTTCAATTTCAAACAATGTACTTGTTATTAGCAATAAAATGAAATTATTTATTAAAGACTTGTCACATTTAGCGTTATAAAGTCTCGAGCAATCTATTTATAGTAAAAGGAAACTAACTAAACATCCTATTATCCCGGGATTCAGCGGATATTCCCCATATGAACGTTGCAGTCCTGGTCTTCCGGGTCCAACGTCTATAAGCCAACTGATTTGCCCGAGTCTTGAGGAGAAGATGTCCACTTGAACGTTGGAGACTCGCACCTTCTAATCTGCACGTGGTTAAATCAGTTACTACCAGGATGTTACCAATATCCTGATCCGATATCCTGATCACAAATAAACAATCAAAGCCAGAATATTAGTCAGGATATATGTTCAGAAAATGACCCATAACAATGATGATGATGATGATGATGATGATGATGATGATGATGCACGGAACTTAGTAGGATGGCTAGAAACGCACCAAATTTAATTTCGTGTTTATTAGTTTAGTCATCCGATAATTGTTGTAATTTGTTTGTTTCAAACTTGTTGTATTTCAATTTCAAACAATGTACTTGTTATTAGCAATAAAATGAAATTATTTATTAAAGACTTGTCACATTTAGCGTTATAAAGTCTCGAGCAATCTTTTTCGTTTTACTCCGATGTTTCCGCCATCGGTTGGGGTGTGACATTAATTATCATGTCCTACTTAATTGATTAGATTATTATCTAGTATCCTAAACGAGTTAGGTTTGGATGTGCTTAAGATAATTATGTGAACAATCTTGGTTATAGTCTAATACATTAGGTTAGCTCTATATACCGCGTATTGGGTATGGATTTGTAAGAATCAAGTTTTTTTTTAGTTTTCTTGATCTAATAATATTGTGGGACTTAGCCATAATTTAATGTTTGTTTGAGTATCGATTGGGACTTGAGAACCAAGTTGCATTAACATCCTTAATGTTCAATGTTTTATTTATATTTGGTTGAGTATCAATTGGGACTTGAGAACCAAGTTGCATTAACATCCTTAATGTTCAATGTTTTATTTATATTTGGTTGTTAAGTTGATATGTTGGTGTAACAGTGTAGGGATTGAATACCCACATAACATTCTAGTGACAAAAATCAAAATCTTAAAACCTGAATCATAAGAACATTAAAAACGCTTAAGAGCTGGATATGTATCTCTTACACTTATTGCAATCCATTTAAGGATAATAAACTTAAATCAAACAAATATGATGCCAAATAACAATGCAAAGAAACAGAAGTAACAACAAACCTAACAAGATTAGGCCTTCAAGTAGTCCACCAATTCAAAGTACGATAGTTTAATAACTAATAAAATCCACTTAAGCATACCTCCCAAAGCCAAACTGCTTGAAAACATTATATGCACTTTTCAAAACCAAAAGCCATGTTGGTTCAACTGCGGTTCGGATGGGGCTACTGCTCGTGCTGTTGCCGCTGATGCTTCAAAGTCGCACCCTTCCATTGCACCTCCATAGCCAGATTGTCCACTTCCATAACAATAATCATAACCATAGCAATTGCCATGCCCATAACTTCCACCATCGCTAATGCCATTCACAGGGTTCATCATTCCATTTTGACCAGTGTTACGCATAGCTGGTGTCAAACTAGGATCAAACATATAACTATCATTTGAAAATGAATTTGAGCCTTCCCCGGTTCTATAACTAGTGCCATCATCTCCTGTTACACCAGCATCTTCAAGATTCAGACTGTGTAATGGGATCTTGTCCATCAACAGATCCGCATACAACCCTATATCAGTTTTCATCTGATACTCATGTTGGTATGGGTGACTCCTGCTGAAGTTTAAGCCACCACTAGCGTTGGTCATGAGGCTGCTATGGTCTTCTCCAATTTGAGATAGTTGATACTGGTGGGACGCGATAGAATGGTAAGAATTGGGCTGGTTTTGGTTGGAGGAAATATGCGGACCTATGAGGTTGTAGTTGTTTTCATTGCTATTAAATCTGATCAAGTTATCTCCCATGCTTAATGTTGTTGGATATGACATAACTGAGCCCATGCGACTGCTGTTACTGTTGTCGTTTCTAGTGCTTTTGACTGAACGCTCTTCTGCGTTGAGCGTTTGTGGACATTTGGCTGGGCCCACATGCTCTGGCGCGTCACACTCTGCCTGGTGAAGAGTGAAATCGCAACGCCTACAAAATATAATTCGTATAGATTGAGTATTACTGTATTAGCCCATGTAGGAATATGCTTAAGAAAAGATGGTGATGAGGTTGTTGAATATGTACCTGGTGAAACGACAGCCGCAGTGACAAGCATATTTTTTCTTGGCACAAACCTTTGAATGCGCTCGCAAGTCAGCCTCAACATTGTAAGCCTTGCAACAGGTGTCACATTTATAGTTCTTCGCCGTACAATGTTTCCTTAAATAATGTTTCCTAAGACCACCAAAGTCTCCTAAGGCGTGAGAACGGTTGTGATGGGCACATGTGGGCTCAGGGCAAAGATACACCTTTCGTGGTGACGGTTCATTCGATGTTCTTGTCTTGAGAGTGAAAGGAAGATTGTGAGCTCGTCGATGAAGCGTCAAGTTTTGCTTTCTTGGAAAGCCTTTGTAGCATACTTCACAAACATACCTGTTTGCATCTAATAGAGTGTTGGGAGATACTGCTATTGCAACTTCTTCGTTTGGATCTATTGTCAATGAACCAAAGGTTCAAATTAGCAAAATGTTATAAATGTAAAATAAAATAAGGGGTTTCTCCAAATTGAAAGAAAAGCCTAGGGGTGTTCAAAACCCTTGAAACAGTCCAAATCCTTCAAACCGAGCTAAATCGTCAACGTTATGAGTGAACTGGTTTGGTTTACGGTTAGAAAAACCGAGTTTTATCTCCGGTTTACTGTTTGGAATAGGCTGCCAGATCCGAAACCGGCCAAAATATTAAGAAAATAAGTAAAAAAAAATACTTTTTTAATCTGTATAATTTATCTATATAAATTAATGAAAATAAAACTATTTTCTCTTGTGTAGGAATCAGAATACTATAATAGGTATACATATTTCTAATTAAAAAACATATATATTATTAATTGTAAATATTAATGCTCAAAAGTAAAATGTTATATTTTTAAAAAAACTTACAATTTTTATTGAACTTTCAAAGTATCTACTGGTACGAACCGGTTAAAAGACAAAAAAACAAAAAAAAAACAGCTAAACCGGTAAACTACCAAAACTGAATCGTTTTGGCTGGATCAGCCGAGCCGTTTGGTTTTTGCTTATTTTCTAAAAAAAAACAACCTGTATTTATTGAGTTGTCCTGTATGTCAAAACCGGTTGAACCGGACCATAAGCACCCTTAGAAGTTAGAAAGTCCATTTGCAACTCTCATTTTGTTCAAATTTTAAAAAAGTATATTAAAACAATACAGAAATAGTAAATTTCCTCTTGGTTATGCTTTTCAATTTTTAAAATACACAACTACCACAAGATAATAAGGTAAATAGATACAAATACTGAAGAACTTGCATGAGGTTTCAGATTGATTGCATTGCTTGTTGGGATCAACAAGTTGATGATTCTGCTGAGAATTTGCCATGAGCTCCATGTAATCTGCTGTGCCTGTGGTGCCGAAGTACATAACTGATGAAGAAGGTGATCCTGGAGCCATATTTTGAGTTTTCGTATTTAGGATATTCCAAACACACACGTATGTGAACGTTTAAATAGAGCCAGTAAACATGGTTACTCGTCGTAGTTGCCAATGAATTAAGATGCCTCGTGGCAGTGCGAAGTTCCTCGTTTCTCTTGACATCTCCTCTCTTACTTGTTATTATCATTGTCATTAAACGTGGTACCACACCTCTATAAATTTTGAATCCACACGGGTTTGGATGATGCAAACTCTCTCATCTAGATCATGCTTTGTCCACTCTTGATTACAACTAATATTTACTAAATATGTTTTACAAAATATATTCTGTCTTGAAATGATGACCCACACGAGTGAGAACATAAATACACAAGATTTATAAGGTATGTGTATCATCATATATAGATATATGCAAAAACATGTGTGTATGAAAGTGTGTTTCTCTCTCCACATACACGTATATGCATAGGATCACACGATTTAACTTTTGTGACAATAGACGATCCTTACATCCAATCTTAGGCTAAAGTTTAAATGAATACATTGCATCTTCCTAACAAACTATGGTCTCTCATAAAGTATGAACAAACCATTCATTTTCAAATGATAAAACTATAATGAAAAATAACTTTCTTTTTAGTTTGATACCCTGATGCTATAGTTTTTTTTTTTTTTGGATTAAATTATATAGGGTCTGGATTTAGAGAAAACGGTAGATAGTGTGAGAACGTTTATGGATCGTCTGATCAAAACAATCTATGGACTAGATTGGCACGGTAACGTTTTCGTAAATAACATCAATTTTATTACGTGGACGCGCTTCATTAAGGGTAAAAGTGTCTTTTGACTTCTCCACATAAAACACCATCTCATGAAATAAAACGCCAAAACAAAAATCACACACCATTCTAACTGAAAACACCATTAGATATAAACGCCAAACTTAATTATAAAAAAATCCCGCCTAAAAAACCGCCAAAAAATCATATATATACAACATCTCAGATTTTCAATTAAAAACACACACAAAAACCCAAACGCCATATTTAATATATACCATTCGTCTTAGAAACGCCAAAAAACCCAAACATCAAATATCTTCTAAACCAAAACGTTTTTTTGAAATTCAGTTTGGTTGTCTGTAAGATTTCGCTCAATGTAATGGACAAAATCCTTAACTGAGGATATTGTCCATTTCATTGAGTAAAATCTTATTGACTTATCCTCAACTTCCATCCAATTTATAACGCTAAAACATACAAAAACATTATTGAGATTTGTTGTCAATAAAGTTTAGCTGTATGAGGTGGACAACATTGTCAGTTATCTTTCTTAACCGAGGATTAACAATGTTGTCCATCTCATACAGCAAAACATTATTGATTTTAGCATGATCAAATTTTGAGGTTTAAGGTGCTTTTATTTGGTGGCGTTCTTTTTATCGGTAAAACGCCAGAAAGGTTAAAAAATCAAACATCGTTCATTGGAAAATTCAAGATTGTTGGCTTAAGGGTCTAAACTGAATAACATTTTGCTGTATGGGATAGACAAATCTTCAAAAAAAAGATGCTGATGTCAGACTTTGTGCTTCCAAACAGCCACAAAAAAACTACTTGAAAAACAAAAAAACAAAATGCATCATACGAAAGTCGAACCAACCAGTTAAGATGATTCAAAAAAAAAGAGACTGGTGACAGTGAAGATTTGGAAGATCAATTGTTTATAGATTTTTTTTTATTTTCTTTTTTAGTTGATTGTTATATAAAAACGTCATATATAATAAAAACGCCAAACAGCCAAAATGCTTGTTTAAACGCTATCATGCCGTAAAACGCCCCCAAAAACTCCCAAACTATAATAAAATTACTTTGAAAATGTATTATAAAAAACCCAAAAAATAAAAATAAAAACAAAAAGCAAACTTGAAAATGTAACTAGAAACAGTAACTACAAAAACAGTAAAAATGAAAAGACGAAAAATTTATTATATTAGAATCTAAAACGCCAAACTTGAAAGACGGGACGTGTTACAGACTTCAGAGAAAAAAGCTTATCAAAAACAATAATTACAAACAGTAACTGAAATGACGAATACTTTATTATAATAATGCACCGCCTAACCTACGCCGCCAAAAGAAATCCTATAAAATAATAACTCTCAGCAACTTCCATTTAACCAAACCAAAAAAACAAACGACAAAATACTACTAAATACCACTCACTGCAAAATGCCAAAAAATTAAAAAAATCAAAGATGGCTAATATTGGATATTCGGTATTGTTTTTCGTGAAGTTTCACTGAATGGATTGTTAGCTGAGAGGAGTAACTCAGAAAGATTTTGTTGCATGAGTTGGACAAATCTTCAAGAAAAAGATACTGATGACAATCGAATGTCATTTGGTGTTCTTTGTTCTTGAATAAGGCTTGGATGAGGAAAAGAGATCAATGACACTGAAGAGTGGCATGATATAAAGATGAAGATAACGATGAAGAAAAAGCGAAAAACCCACCCAAACGTCATAGATCTATGTACCCAAACATCCACAAAAAACCACTTCAACAGATGAGTAGGCAAAATAATCAAACCGATGGGTTTGTTAAGTTTTACATAAAACGCCATATATTTGGTGACAGTTCTTGTACTATTAAAGAAGAGAGAGACTGATGACAGTGAAGATTGTGAAGAGAGATCCGATTATGATTTTTAATTTATTTTCTTCGCTTCTATTTTGTTTCCCTGTGGTTGTGATATAATCTTACAATTGTAAAACGCCAAGTTACCACAAACGCCAAAATGTATATAAAAAATAATAGAACAATGGGCCATCTTGTTTAAAACGCCTTGAAAAAACTTCATTCAGATAGATTTCCTGACCACCCTAGGGTTCCAATGGCATACGGTTTGAAAAACGCCATAAACGCCAAAATGTTAATACGATGAAACCATTAAACGCCTTTAGTTATTGAATTTGGTTAACGCCAAAAATCTTAAACCCCAAAAAATAAAACAATATTGGGAAAAGCGTAACTGGAAAAGCAAAAGATAAAAGGACAAAAAAGTCCCTCCGCCCTTCTCTAAGCCGCGTGACACGTGTTGGGTCAGGATGCGTTCTCACCGGTCTCACACTTTTGAGCGTTTTCTCCTTATCCCGTTTCAAATTTTATATATATATATAGGGTAAGGTTCATGCGAGAACCACCCTTATTGCGAGAACCGCGAGAACCAATGTGAACACAAAATAAAATCTAAAAAAAATCAAAAAAACACTCAAAAATTTTTTTTAATTTTTTTTAATATTTTTTAATAAAAAATCGCTATATTTCGTTACCATAAAAAAAAAAAAAAAAAAAAAAAAACTTTTTTTTTCGAGTAACAGTTATCCATGCACATGTGCATATGTATCATTACCTCAACAAATTCGGTAATACGTTATCAGGAATAGACAATTGCACTTTAATTTAGAATACCATTAATAATACACTACTTTTTACATTACCAATATTCAAAATGCACATGTGCATAATTAGGTATAACCATGATATAACGTGTTTTGGTACAAAAAGTTTGTGATTTTGAATGGAGAAGTAGACCCATATACATGTTTTTTGGTTAGTTATATCTAGTGGTTGATGGTTTGATTATAGTTGTCAATTTTTTATGTAATATGTTGATTGGATGGTATAAATGGTGTTTACATACATGTAATAAAGTGAAAATATTGTTAATGGTATTGTATTATGGATGGTAGGAGGTAATGGTATTGTATTATGGATGGTAAGAGGTAATGGTAGTGTATTATGGATGGTATGATAGATGAAAGGGAAAGTGTATTCAAAGTGGTGTACCAAAACACCTTATTTCATGTTGATACATATAAATGCACATGTGCATTTCTAATATTGGTAATGTAAAAAGTAGTGTATTACATATGGTAGTGTAAATGAAAGTGCAATTGTCTAATATATGTAATGAATTACGGAATTTGTCAAAGAAATGACAAAAATGCACATGTGCATGCTTGTGTATTATGGATGGAATGATAGATGAAAGAGAAAGTAGTGTACCAAAACACCTTATTTCCTGTTGATACATATAGATGCACATGTGCATTTCTAACATTGTTAACGTAAAAAGTAATGTATTACACGTGGTAGTGTAAATGAAAGTGCAATTGACTATAATTTGTAATGAATTACGGAATTTGACAAAGAAACGATACATATGCACATGTGCATGGATAACTGTTACTCGAAATTTTTTTTTTTTTTTTTTGAAAATTTTATTTTATTTTTTTTATTAACAAAATATTGCGAATTTTTCAAAAAAAATAGTAAAAAAATTTTGCGCGGTTCTCGTGGTTCTCATAACTCGTGGTGGTTCTCATTCTAGCGGATCCCTATATATATATATGTTTAGGTTCAAGAGTGAATACAATTGTATTTGCGAACTGAGCGAACTAATCCTGGCCATACACGTGTGTAAATCAATGGCTAGGATTTGATGATAAAATACACTAGTGTATTTTACGATTTGATGATGAAATCCAATCCATACACGTGTGTAAATCAATGGCTAGGATTTATTCACTCAGTTCGCAAATACACTAGTGTTCACTCTAGAACCTCACCTATATATATAGGATGGGGATTATTACAGAACACTTATTATTGCGAGAACAAAAAAAACAACTCTAAATCACTAAATTTTGGGATTTAAGATTCATATTTTTTTAAATCTTATGTTTCTTGTACTCAAATGTGTATCATATGTACCTAAAAACCATATATTTTTATCTACACATAACCTACATATATGGAGGTAATTTAACCTACACAAAACCTATATATGTGTAGGTTATATAAAAACCGAAGATTTATAATATTTTGTTTTAAAATATAGTGTGAGAAACAAAGGATCTTACATTTTTAATATTTTCATCTACTTTCTAGGTTTCTAAAATTAATAAAATAGGTGATTCATTTTGTTCTGCGTGTTTTTGCAATATTTAGTGTTCTCCATAGAACCTTTCCATATATATATATTAGTCGGTTGTTAAATCAACTTATCTCCCATTTCTAATGTATACTATAACCAGAGGTTCGGTGGACCATTCGTAAATTGTTCGGTGAGAAATTTATATATGTTCAATTGTTGTAGTAAACGAATAGAAACTACCTCTGTTGAAACAATCTCCGAGATGCAAGACGTGCAGAATCTGTTGTCCAAGGTGGTTTTTTCAGGAGCCAAAGATAAGTGGGTGTGGGAAGCCGATTCTGGCGGTGTTTTTTCTGTGGCAAGTGTCAAAAGTTTGCTGAACATGGGGCGGAATATGCAGAAAAATAATGAGATGCGATGGGTTTCTTGGGTCCTTATAAAAGTTAATGTTTTGATGTGGAGAATTGAGATGGAGAGGATTCCGACCCGTTTGGCCTTAGTTAGAAGAAACATCCGAATTCAGGATACTTTGTGCCCTCTTTGTGAAGCTGTTACGGAATCTGCAGGTCACTTATTCATCGATTGCGGCTTCGCGTTTGGTGTTTGGCAAGCGGTCTGGAGCTGGTGTCGTCTAACACAACCGGTTTTCAGAAATGTTAAAGAAATGTTGCTGTTGCCTAGCCTCGGCAAGCATAACAAGTGGTATAAACGGATATTGCGTGGCATTCTGATGATCGTTTGCTGGACTATTTGGAAAACAAGAAACAAAAAGGTTTTTGAAGGGTCGTCGTCTAAGGTTATAGAGGTGGTTGCTTTAGTTAAATATTTGTCTTTTTTTGGCTTAGAAATCTCTCTAATTTTAAAAGTTTAGAGTGGAAGGATTGGTTAGTAAACCCGATGTATATATGGTAATCCTTTTGGTGGTGGCCCTTTGTTGAGGGTTGGCCGTTTTTAATGAAGTTAAACGTTCAAAAAAAATTACTTAATTAATTGAACGAATGTGAACAAATGTCTGTTTGTTCATTTAGTTCTTGAACGTTCATTTACATTTTTCATGTGTTTTTGTTTATGTTCATTCAATAAGCGAACGTACAATATATTTGTGTTTGTTATTTTCATTTATTTACTTGCATATGTGACAAAAAGCTAGCGTTTGAAAATAAAAGTTGTGCCTGCTTGCCTACGTTCGACTTAAAACAAAATTTCAAGAAATAATCTTCAGCATCTTTTACAAGGAAATTGTAAATAGAAAACCCACCTGAGGAAACCCGGGAAAACCCTTTGTTACATCATATAAAAAGACATATTTATTTTTCAAAATTTCAGGGCATGTAATACATATACTGGGAACGTTTTGAGCCAAATATATGAAAAAAGCGCAGAGTGGAAAATTTTAAATTAAGAAAACACCAATCTGTTACATATGTAACAAATTTCCCTGTTTATCCTAGATTGTTCCATTTCCTTGGCTCAAAACACTCGAAATTATGTATATTACACTCCCTATTTTTATATGGTTTATTAGATAGGTTTTTCCCGGGTAAACAAAATAAAGCAATTTAATTATTAAATTAGCTTGTTCAAAAACACTAATATTAAATAGATGAAGGACATTATACAAAAGATTGTGTATGTATATATGAATATTTAGAATGTCACCCCCTTTTCAAACTGTTAAGGATGATGAATTTTACAAATAAAAAAGGATATACATCAACAAAAGAAATAACAATATAAGTTTTAGGAATAATATAGAAATATAATTTGAAGATAAACCTTATGCAACAAATCTCGAAATCTATACATATAATAAAGGAAACCAATTTGAGACACATGACAATCATTGAGACTAATTAAAATTCTATTTTCCCGCCTAAAATATAATCCTTTAGTTTCATAGTTAATCTTATATTCCAAAAAAAATATATAATAATATTAATAATCCTGAAATCTAATCTCCCTTCACTTATCAATTTAATACTATTATTATTTATCCGTTTAAAAACATACAAAAGCAAATCAAATATATGATTATAGAATAACTATAAGTGATACACTTATTAATATTCAAAAAACCTCCTTGCAATCTGATTTCCTTTCACATATCAATTTATTATTATTGTTGTTGTTATTATTTATCCGTTTATAAACATATAAAAGCAATCAAATATACGATTATAGATTAACTGATAAGAAGTGATACACGTATTAATAGTTGAAAAATATTAAAATAAAATACTATATAAATTAAAATTGTAACATTGAAGGAGGGGGTGCTACGTGACATTATTTGAAATCCTTTATTTTATTTTATATAATTTTACATATTAAATAAAAGAAAAACTTTAAGAAACCCCATGTATTATAAGGGTTAAATAAATGTATTTTTATATACCAAATTTATACTATATAAGTAAACTAATGTGTGACACGTGTCATTGGAGTCATCTAATTTTCTATTTTCCTAAAGAAAAATTAAAAACATCTTATCTTAAATTAATGCCCCACTTGCGGTGTGCACATATAATGTATATATATGTGGGCGCTCGGGGGGGCAAAGGTGAAATGGTACTAACTTTAATGTTATTTTACTAATTTTGTGAAAATAACGTTAAAAGCGGCGGATGGTTAATCATGCATCATGTGGTGACGTTGATAGTTGAAAGACACGACGGTACATGCACCAATCAGTCTATGTCCCGATTGTTTGAGTGTTATATGTCTTAGGTCTAAGGCTTGATACAAAACTACAATCGAGCCAGGGGTCTCACTAGAAGCATCCTCTCTATTTCTACGTGATAGAGGTAAGACTGTCTATATCTACCCTCCTCAGACATGTATTGAGTATGATGATGATGATCTTATCTTAAATTAACAATTTCAAATTTGAAGAAAATATTTTGTTCGAAAAATAGAAGGATTTCATTTCAAATTCAAAGTAGGGTAAGATTTAATATTAATTTATTATTTAATTAATATAACATAAGTATAAAAAAGAGGCGGAAAACAGAAAAATAGATGGTTCCAATTAATGACACGTGTCACACATTAGTTTACTTATCTCTTTAGTTTCATAGTTAATCCTAAATTAAAAAAAAATCCTGAAATCCCGCTAACAACTTCCAAATCTTCAAATAATACATTTAATGAAAATATTCGTAAATTGTCATTATTCATGTTGCATCTTTTTTTTTTTTTTTTTTGAAACATTGAGCATCTTAGTAATTTACATCCATTCTAACTTTTTATTTATCATTAAATATATATGTAATGTAATACGTAAATACAATAATACATATTAGATAATATATTTATTTTTTCTATTCTTTTCAGCGACAGTTTAATTATATGCTTCTCTGATGAATTTTATAATACTAACATACATTATTTTTATTTTAACTTATTTATGTCAATTTGGTATATAAATGTCTCCCTTTTTTGTTTGCATTTACAAAAAAAAAAAAATTTATTAAATATTTTAAATTATTCAACCCATGTAATACACGGAGAACTAACCTAGTATAATATAATTTACAAAGTTACTATCGTGTTACACATATTGTGTTGCAGTATTTTTTTTTCTTATAGGCTTCTAATCTATGTGGTTATAATATATTAATGCAAATGTGCATCTCAACAATATTTGTTTAGAATCTAAAATTTTAATTTCTTTTGACTAACCGAACAAATGATAATGTAAAACAAACATGATTTAAAATAAAGCATGTTGTTTAGAAAGTTAAACCATTAGAAAAGTTTACTTTATCATCGTACCGTTTTATGATACCAAATAAATACTTTATTTTAAGTACAAATTTATATTTAACATAACTTATAATGGAATGTCAGTTAAAAAATCAAGCACAATTATTTACTTAAGTTTTTAGAAAAAAAAGTTATAAACATAAATTATTAAATAAGTATCAAATTAATCGATAAATTAATATATGTTCTAAGAAAAGAAAAAAAGAATTATTAAAAAATGGTAAAGGAAATACATGGTTTTAAAAAGGAAAAAAAAATAAAATATGTTACTAAAAGTAAATATAATAATAAACTATTATAACTAGGGTTAAGACCCGCCCGCGTTGCTCGCGGGTACATCGTAAACATTGAATGAATTAGTCCAAACGTTATATGATGCATTAACCAAATGAAAACACACATTTCGACGTATCCAGTTGAACTCAATATAACATGTATAAGCATTGTGATTGGATCAAACGTAAAGTAAATCAAATTCATATCGAACAATCATAACGTATTATATGTGACCCAACTCATACATAGAAAACGTAACGGGTATGAAGGAAAATATGCACCTGTAATCGAAAGGGATTAATTAGAGCTTTGGAAAAAAGGGGAGAAAAAGAAACTATAATTTGACTCCACTCGGTTCGAAACAAACTTTACGAAACATACATAAAATAAACACGAAAACATATTATATTTGAATTTATAGCAAAACGTACATAAAAATATGCAAGTAAAAATGGTTTCTTTAAACGAAAACGTATTATATTTGACCTGACTCGTCTATAAAAAAAGTTTACGTCGGAATGTAGAACAAATAATATTTATACATACCCGTACATAAAATATGCTAAGCAAAAAATAGTTTTTAAGTAGAGGAAGTATAGGGGTAAACCGAAACAAAAGATTAGTAAAAAATTTAATAGGTTAAAAACGTTCGTAAAACCGTGCCAGGTAGCACCAATGCCACAACGACATCGACTCTCAACATCATAAAAATAAAATAGATAAAATGGTAAATATTACACTGAACGGAAAGAAAACTAAAATCGTTGAACCACGCACACCCGTTATAGTGTGTTAATGCGAAAAAATTAACCAGAAACGTAAAACGTAGAAAATAATAATTTAGTCGATCTAGTACCCGCCCGTTGCGGCGAACTTTTCAAAAGGGAAAAAATGGACGCGTTGCAATTGGTCTGTCAAATATGAAAAAATAGAGCAAAAAACGTTGAACCTCACATACACGCTACGGCAGGTTGACTCGCAAAATTTAGAAAGAAACGTTAAACGGAAAACTTGCGAAAGATAAAAAGTATGGGGGACCAAATTTGTAAATAATAAAGTGTTGTGTTAAATTATAAAATATGGAAAACTTTGGGTTAAAAGTAAAAAAATTAAAAGGGGTTAAAATACAAAATATAAAAAGTTTGGGTTAAAAGTGAAAAATCAAGTTTTTTTTTTTTTGAAAAACCCTCTAACCTTGGGGTACAACTCTAAATGCAAATTAACCAGAAACGTAAAACGTTGAAAATAATAACTTAGTCGATCTAGGACCGCCCGTTGCAGCGAACTTTTCAAAAGGGAAAAAATGGACGCGTTCGACGGGTCTGTCAAATATGGAAAAATAGAGCAAAAAACATTGAACCTCACATGCACACTACGACATGTAACTCGCAAAATTTAGAACGAAACGTAAAACAAAAAACTTGCGAAAAAAAAAAGTATGGGGGACCAAAGTTGTAAATAATAAAGTGTTGTGTTAAATTATAAAAGATAGAAAACTTTGGGTTAAAAGTAAAAAAATTAAAAGGGGTTAAAATATATAATATGAAATGTTTGGGTTAAAAGTGAAAAATCAATTTTTTTTAAAACCTCCCCAAGCTTGGGGTACAACTCCCAATGCACAAAAAAATTGCTTCTTTATATTGTAATAATATATTAAATGAAAAATAATAAAAAGTTATATATTATTATAAAAATAAAGTTAATATTCATCGTCTTTATCAACAATAAAAAAATCAAACAAAGCTACGTATAGGGCTGTTCAAATCGCTCGCCGCTCGTCGCTCGCTCGACGATCGTTCGGAAATTGCTCGGAAAATGCTCGTTCGATTTGACGCTCGGTTGTAAACGAGCCGCTCTGTTCGGTTCGGTTTGTAAATGAGCAAAGCATGAGCAAAGGTCCGCTCGGCTCGGTTCGGCTCGAATTATTATTTTTAATTAGTATACATATACATATACACATACACATACACATACATATAAAAACATGTATATACACACACACCTATATATATACACACATTACACAGACATATATAGTTGAATATAAACTAATTTTTTTTGTTTTATATATACCACTCTATTATATTTTGGTCAGCTATATACAAATTTACAATTGTATCTATGCGTACTAGCCCAACCACACCAATAAAAAAATTAATATAAAATCTAAAAGTTAAACCCTAAACCGATAAACAACAGACTGCTCGTCACCTCAATGTTTCATGTCGTTACCCTAAGTTGATCGTCTGACGCTCTCAACGTAATTGTTCATGCAATATGATCATTGTCTCGTCGGCCACAATATTGTAATTCATAAGAAAAATATTATGCCACGAAAGGTGTATGTTTTTAGGACATAAAAGCTAGAGACCAAACATTGTTACTATCTCTCTCAGCAAATTTAAATCGGGTGATACGGTTGTTCAAATCGCTCGAACTTCGCTCGACGCTCGCTCGGAAAATTTATTGCTCGAAAAATGCTCGCTTGATTTGAGGCTCGGTTTTAAATGAGCCGCTCCGCTCGGTTCGGTTTGTAAACGAGCCAAGCACGAGCAAAGGTCCGCTCGGTTCGGCTCGGCTCGTGAACAGCCCTAGCTACGTACTTAAGTTTTAGAAAAAAAAAGTTATAAACATAAATTATTAAAGAACTATTAAATTAATCGATAAATTAATATATGTTTTAAAACAAGAAAAAAGAATTATTAAAAAATGGTAAAGAAAATACATGGTTTTAAAAAAAGGAAAAAAAAATAAAAAATATGTTATTAAAAGTAAATATAATAATAAACCATTATAATATATTAAATAAAAAATGATAAAAAACTATATATTATTATAAAAATAAAGTTACTATTCATCGTCCTTGTCATGGGATGTTGTGTCCATTTTATATGTGAAATCCATGTGAGCGCGTTCGTATACAATTTCCTAAGTGAAAGAGAATGAATAATTATTTACAATTACATTAGCTAAGGGCGTACGGTGTGGGAGTCGGCAAACTCAAGTCACCGATCGGCAATGGGTGGCAAACCAATGCCAACCCATTTGCCGCATGCATGTTTGACGAAATGGGAGTGAAATCGGTGAGGCAACACCGATTCGGGGAAGGGAGGAAGGAGAGAGAGAGGGGGTTGTGGGGTGGGGTCCATTCCAATCTCAACAAATTTGACATTTTTCCTTTTTTTTTAAATAGTTTACCACTTCACCAAGTGTCTAAACCATTGCCAACACTTTTCACCAAAGTTTAAACACTTTTGACTGATTAACATGGCGCGCTTTGATTGGTCGGTTTTTTGGTTTGCCACTCAAAGTGTTTAACCACTCCCTACACCCTAAATGTGTGACATGTAAGCTTTGCACCTTGGATCCCATCAACTTATATTTTGAGTGTTCATGACGGGTGTAAATAATGTGAACAATCGCATCTAAATGATCATGCTTTCTCCTCTCTCTTTGTTACAACTCATTTACTTAAGATACATATTTAATGTTATGAAATAATGGCCTGAACATTTGAGATTTTGAACTGACAAGAATTGTATGACTCGTATGTATGTATACACAATATACATGAGCATTAGACCATGGCCGATGCACGGTGCATTGGCCATATGTGGATTTTGCATTTTAAAGTGTGCAATAGAGGAGTTTTCATTTGACGAAAGCGCATGTAAAGATTGGCCGACTGATGAACATTTGGTGAGGTGAATAAAGAAACCAAAACATGTTTTTTTAAACATTATTAATGCTACTTAAAAAGTTCAATATACATATCTATTAATTTTAAGTTTTAAAATAATAACATTTAACTCTTAAAAATTAAAAGAGTAGTGATAAACGTACTACCATTTTTCCTTTAATTTTTACTGAACATACCAACTCTTCTTAAAGTTTAAAGTTCATGTAATTCAATTTTTTTTTCATTTTGTTATTATTTATTATTATTGTTATTTTAAGCGTTTTTTACTCTTTGAAAAGAAAGCTTTTTAATCTTTAAAGAGTGTTTTTTTTACCTTTTTATATATTTTTGTGAAACATATTTTTAGTTTTTTAGGTGACGTTTTTTATTAAATTTTTTTTCTAAAATTTGCAGTATTTGTTAGAAAGTGTTTTTTAATAGAGTTAATTACTATTTCAGTCCCTGAGTTTTGTAAAAAATAACAGTTTCAGTCCATTAGTTTAAAAATTGCTATTTCAGTCTATTAGTTTCATTTTCATAACCATTTCAGTCCACCAACTTAACTCCCATCCATTTATTCTGTTAACTTTGGGTGAAATGACCAAATTGCCCCTGCTAACTTAACAAATTGTAATAAAAAAATTCTAAAGAATCTAAAAATAAAAAAATTTCCAAAAAATTTAAAAAATTCAAAAAAATCAAAAAAAATTCCAAAAAATTAAAAAAAATCTAAAAATAAAAAAAATTTAAAAATCATAAAAATTCTAAAAAATCCAAAAAAATTCTAAAAAATCTAAAAATCAAAAAAATTCCAAAAAATTCAAAAAATCTAAAAATCAAAAAAATTTTAAAAAATCATAAAAATTCTAAAAAAATCCAAAAAAAATCTAAAAAATCTAAAAATAAAAAAAAATTCAAAAAAATCTAAAAATCAAAAATTTTTTAAAAAATCATAAAAATTCTAAAAAATCCAAAAAAATCTAAAAAATCTAAAAATCAAAATAATTCCAAAAATTCAAAAAAATCAAAAAATTTCCAAAAAATTCAAAAAAATCTAAAAATCAAAATTTTTTTAAAAAAATCATAAAAATTCTAAAAAATCCAAAAAAATTCTAAAAAAAATCCAAAATGTTTCATTAAATGTTTCGAACCCGAACCGTTTAGAGCTGAACCGTTTCGACGCGAACCGTTTAGAAATGGTACGGGTCGAAACGGTTCGCGTCGAAACGGTTCGCGTCGAAACGGTACGGGTCGAAACGGTTCGCGTCGAAACGGTTCGGCTCGAAACGGTACGGGTCGAAACGGTTCGCGTCGAAACGGTTCGGCTCGAAACGGTACGGGTCGAAACGGTTCGCGTCGAAACGGTTCGCGTCGAAACGGTTCGCGTCGAAACGGTTCGGCTCGAAACGGTACGGGTCGAAACGGTTCGCGTCGAAACGGTTCGCGTTGAAACGGTTCGCGTCGAAACGCGGTCCAGCTCTAAACGGTTCGGGTTCGAAACATTTAATGAAACATTTTGGATTTTTTTAGAATTTTTTAAAATTTTTATGATTTTTAAAATTTTTTTTTAATTTTAGATTTTTTTGAATTTTTTGGAATTTTTTTTGAATTTTTTGGGATTTTTTTGATTTTTAGATTTTTTTTTGGATTTTTTAGAATTTTTATGATTTTTTAAAAATTTTTTGATTTTTAGGTTTTTTTGAATTTTTTGGAATTTTTTTGATATTTTTGAATTTTTTGGAATTTTTTTGATTTTTTAGAATTTTTTTGGATTTTTTAGAATTTTTTTGGATTTTTTAGAATTTTTATGATTTTTTAATTTTTTTTTGTTTTTTAGATTTTTTTGAATTTTTTGGAATTTTTTTATTTTTAGATTCTTTAGAATTTTTTTATTACAATTTGTTAAGTTAGCAGGGGCAATTTGGTCATTTCACCCAAAGTTAACAGAATAAATGGATGTGAGTTAAGTTGGTGGACTGAAATGGTTATGAAAATGAAACTAATAGACTGAAATAGCAATTTTTAAACTAATGGACTGAAACCGTTATTTTTGACAAACCTCAGGGACTGAAATAGTAATTAACTCTTTTTAATAATATTGAGTGATATTTTTTGGCAATTTTTTAAAACAGTTTTTGTATCGTTTGTTAATAAATAAAAATGTTTAATTAACATAAATGAATATTAACCAACATAAATGAACAAACATAAAAGATTATGTGTATATATATCTTTCAACTTTTTTTATTAATGTTAATGAACAAGACATAAATGATCGTAAATGAACAAAACATGTGTTCATGTTCGATCACTTAACTAAATGAACAAAAAGTTTTGTTTATATTTATTCGTTTATTAAAGAAACGAACATAAACAAACTTATCGCCAAACAATTCATTGAACGTCTGGTTCTTTTACAAGCCAAGAAGGTATGAGAAAAACAAAAATGCAAAACTTTTTTTATCGTTTTTAAAAAAATGCTATATTATTATTTTTAATGACGTTTTATATAGATTTAAGATAGTGGTTAGAGAAAATGTTTTTAAAATGATTTTTTAACTTTTTTTAGTGAAGAATATCTTTTATATTATTAATAATAAATGTTTATTTATTTATTTTACATAAAGTGTAGCTTTTTTCTTATTATTTTACATGAAGTGTAGCTTTGATCTTATTAAAAATAAACGTTTATTTATTTATCTTACATAAAGTGTGTTTGAACCTTTTTTATAGAATTTTTTAAAACGACAATTTATTAGAACCAAAAAAGGCCACAAGGCACTCTAGCGAAAGGTTGGATACAAGAAGAAAAAAAGAAAAAGATAAACAACAATACTACATGGCAGATGTCGGATTAGAAACACACTCGTTCGAGCTCCTAACTAGGTTTTTTGACAAGTACAATATGCTCCACCTTATAGATAACGATTTTTCAATGGAAGGGGGAATATAACAATTTGAAATTGATTTTCTAGATGGTAAAAGTGACAAATAAGAAGAGGAGGATATAACTCTTTGAGAAAGTGTCACACCTCGATATTTACAGCTCAGCCCGATGGACCTGATAGGGAGTATCGTGATGTAAGATTGGTATTGTTATAGTCAAGCATACACATAATAGCACATTGAAAGTCTTGAAATATAAAAATATTATTACAAACCCAATTGTCAGAAAATACCGAAATGATAATTACATACGAGCTTGTAATATTAAATCCACAGACGGATCATTATAAAATGTACAAAATGAAGTTTAGCAGACTTTAGGGCATCCTAAGGATTTGCAAGATCCTTTATTGACACCAAACAGCTCCCAGCCTATTTGCGTATAGTACCTGTCACTTAGTCTTTTGAAAATACGTCAGTTTACACTGGTAAATACAATTAACTGACTCTTTTGAAAACATTTATGAAAATTGATTTAAGTGCACAAGGCACGAGAATTCTTTTATAACTTGGGACAATTATATTTATAATCTTGTATACATATTTATATGTTTGTCATACGTTTAGGGCCCGGGATAGAAGCCGAGACATGATTAATCGACACACCACTTATAAAACCCACAGAGGAGTTATCCCCAACTTGTGGGTAATTTGCATATTGGCATCTGTCAGGTGTATGCCTACACCCCGTGCTTAAGTCGTGGCCATTTACAAATGAAATGAGTCGAGGATATCCAGGACACGGTTGCATTAACCCCCAAATGTTTATATTATCAAACAATACAGATTAAAACGGGTTATACGGATTTGTCAGCCACAATCCGACCAAGTGATCCCATACCCGGCCAAGCGGTAATAATTTACCGTATCCCAAGCCCGTATAAGGGAAAATAAGTTAAAAGTATTTACCTGAGCTACTACTCGATTTACAACAAGATTTATATAACTCAGCCGTATCCAATCTAATTAAATGCAGATAGCTTTTACCCTAGTCTGGAATTATGGTAATGCATAACCAATTTAGAATGCTAACGAGTCTTATTTAGGTCATAGACCTAGACCGGCTAACTTAAGGTTTTAGAAACGATACGATACGCTAGATTAAGCGATGACCGGAATAGAATGTAATTTAGACCCAACAAGTACGAATACTTGTATAATATGGGTAAACTAAATACATTCTGGATTTTGAAGTAAAAACGACAAGGTTTAACCCGTTTCGGTAAACTTACGTAAACTAGTTACGTAAGTCTAACCGTACGCGTATAAGGTATAACGAGTAACCGAATAAGTCACGAACAAGTTCCTTATGCCAATATACTTTAAACAATTTATAATATCAGTAGGATATCATCTTGTATGCCCGTTAAGGTTTTAAAATCAAACTATGCATCATAAGGGCGTTTTGGTCATTTTACGACGTATAAAAGAAATTTGAGTACAATCTGATGTTACGATCATAAACATTCTTTGAAAACATTTT
This sequence comes from Helianthus tuberosus, assembly GCA_030545235.1. NCBI lineage: Eukaryota > Viridiplantae > Streptophyta > Magnoliopsida > Asterales > Asteraceae > Helianthus > Helianthus tuberosus. The sequence continues at coordinate 32,001 of JARYGA010061043.1, forward strand.
ATTTATGATATACTATCAGTATGATATCAAACATATGTGTGTTTTATAGTTTAAAACCAAACTATGCTCTTTAGGGGCATTTTGGTAATTTCACACATAGTTTCGAAGGCTAATTTGGGAATTTGAGTTTATAACATATACCTACTGTAAAAAAAATATTTAGAATAATTTATAAAGTCAGTAGGTAACAAGTCTTGATTGGTAGTTAAGGCTGGCAAATCGTGTCTTAGCAGGTTTAACAGGTATCTGATAACGCGAACAACAAAAATTTTAAACATTAATACGACTCGTTTAACTACTTTATATCCAATGTATATAAGACAGATGTATATTTTATGTACCTAGAAGGAGAAACAATTGATCCTAACTTTCAAATTTTGATTATTTTTAAAAACGTAAAAAATCACATGGTGTATTTTTCTGTTATCGTGTCTTAGCAGGTTACCTACAGGTTACCTATTGGTAGTTATGGTTTAACACCATACTACGCGCCGAAACGACGTTAAAGTCGCTAAATGACGATACGTGCGCTGTTTAAGGAAAACTGATGTTATGATCAGGTTTACATGACCAAAATATGTTAATTAATATAACATATCAGTAATAAAAATATTTTGTGTGAAAATTATGCTTTTAAATCATTTTAGGTGCAAAAAGGGCATTATCGTCATTTAAGGACATAATTCAAGAACGTATGCGTAAACTCAGTTTGTAAACTGAATGGACATCCCAAATTATCCTAATTATGATATTATATCAGTAGGCAATGAGTTCGGTATGAAAAATTATGCTTAAAACCAATCTATGCGCTTAAAGGGCATTTTGGTCAATTTTAAAGCATAAATTACAATATTGTAACCAAACTCAGTTTTTGATTTGGTTCGTAACATCTAAATATGTTAAACATGTTAATATATCAGTACCTAAGTTGTTTGAACGCTAAATGGTGTCTAAAACCTTATTTTTGCTAAAAGGGCATAACGGTCAAATTACGACATATTAACGGAACTTGCATAAAATTCAGATTTCCAATACGATTATGTAATATAACCTTATAGGGTTATGCTACATAATAATATGATCCTAACGGAACCTAAAATCAGTAGCAAACTAATCTAATTCGGTTCATAATCGAAAGTCAACGTAGAAGTCAAACTTCACGACTTTCGGTTGCGAACCGACCCTAAAACTGGAATTGATGAGCCGAACATGTTTGCACATGTTCTAATAATTATTAACAAGTTGTTTAAATGATAAAACGTATTTTAGAATACTTCTAAACTCATATCGTAATTATTTCAAAAACTGACCCATTGACTTTTTAAAACAATACTATGTTGACTTGTCAATTGACAAAGAAAATGTGATTCTTAGGAGGTGCCCTTTTGAGAGATTAACACCTACCTAATTACAATCACGTAGCCATGTTCGTTGCGAACCATGGCTTGACCATTTAAGGTCTAACTAAAAGTCAAAGCGTTTATCGTAAACGCTTGACTTTTTGGCTTTAAAAGCCAAATAAAAGAACTAGTCATGAAAGGAGCACTTACAAGTGGTCCAATGGACTGAAAAGAACTCAGAGGATGCTCCCAAATAATTCAGGAACTTCCATGTTGAGAGAAATAAGAAGAATGGAATGAGGTGCAAATGTTCAAGTGAAGATTAAGGCATTTATATAGTTTTTGGAATTAAACAAGATCTTGCCATGTGTTTAGGATCATCATAAGATCATTACAAGTGTGTAGGCAGGTGTTACAAATCAGTATACAGCCCCTAGATTGATTAAAATGGTTTGGGTGGTGGCCAAGAAATGGAATAAACAAAAACAAAAAATAAAATAAAAAAAAGATTAGCTGTTGCTGCTGTTGTTAGATCGCGGCCCGCCAGCGAGTGGCCCAGGTCAGCGAGTTTACAGACTTACATGTTTGGTCCCTGACTTCTTTATTCAGCTTTTTAAGTTTTAAAAATCACATTTTAGGCACCATACTTTATGTTCTTATGTGATTTATTAACATAAGGTGTGAAAACCCTTAATGACAATTCTTAGGCACACCCGGGAGCATGACCGAAACATTACGGAGTTTCCGGTTCGTTCAAAAGGCCTCTCAAAGGCGTAGTTTCACACATTGACGCTTTTAGTCCTTTTAACGCACAAAGTTGTGCGTAATATCGTTTAACGATATCAATGCCTTGCATGGACCGATTAAGCATTCCCGAGAGTATGACCAAACATTACAACACTCCAGTTCGCCTAAATGGTCACTCAAAGGTGTAGTTTTAGATGTTGACGTTTTCGGTCCCTTTAACGCATAAACTTGCGCATATTATTGTTTAATGGTATCAAAGCCCTATGTAGCCCATATTAGGCATTCCCGTGAGTATTATCAAACATCACGATGCTTTGGGTTCGTTAAAAGTTCACTCAGAGGTAAGAATTAGCATGTTGACACTTTTAACCCTTTTAACGCACAAACTTGTGCGTGTTATCATTTATCGGCATTAAAGCCCTAAATGGCCAATATAACGATCCGGGTTCGCTAAAAGGTCACTCAGAGGTATAATTAAACATGTTGACGCTTTTAACCCTCCGCCGCACAAACTTTCAATTAATTACGCAAACGGTTTCGATTATCCAACAAGTGGTTTAATCTGAGAATATGAATATCGTGTAAAGTCACTCAGAGGCTTAGTTTAAGCATGTTGACACTTCCAGTCCTTCCACTATCACACCCCAACCGATGTCGGAATCATCGGGGCGCGGCACTGAGCGAAACAGATTGTCCAAGAGAAATCCATAACAACTAAAATTACCAGATATTTAACATTATGTCCTGTACCATAATATATCAAATAAAAGGATTTATTACAGACATTGTTTTCTCAAAGACAGATCAAATGTTCCGACAACTCAGATTTTTATTAGATTTGTTTCTAGACTCCATCCGAGCTTGATTCCAACAAATAACAAGCAAGCATCCAAAACACCTGTCACATACGTTAAAATAGAGGTCAATACACATAGTGTAAAGGTGAGCGTACAAGTTTAATAGTATAATAGATAGCGAAATCGTTTTACGCATAACCAGCATGTAACATGTAGCAAAGTGAAGCTAGTAGGCTATCGACAATGAAATATGCACAGACGTGACTGCGAGTTGTAGAATGCGCAACACATATCACCACTGTGACATGTGAAGAAAACTTTTAACAACCCCTGTCCACGACAGGTGCTGAGTCCAAACTATAGTACTATCATTGCTAAGGTGTCAGCCAACAATCACTGTGTAAACATAACATACAAGCATTCATCGAATAACACGTATCATGCAATAACGGTCAGCGTATAAAAGTGTTTGCGTTGTGTGTCGATTGTGATTTGAATAAGTAACGTATATAACACCTAAATGTGCGTAAAGAAAAAAGGGTTTGAGTATACTCACAGATTGTGTTTAGTAACTAAACACTCTCTTGGATTGAAGGGAGCGCTGGAAAGTTAGCATGATTACAGAACGATAGCCTAAGCGAATGAACGACGCGTTAAACGAGGGTGAGTGACCAAGTGACGAATGGTCATCCGATCGGATGACAATCCGAATGGATGGCCATTCGGTTGGATTGACATTCGTTTGGGATGGATGTGTTTGTGTATGATGGCTTTGAAGTTTTTGTTGTAGCATTTTAAAATCAGAGAAGTATCTCTACCTTTCAGGTCGTTCGATCGAACGGTCATCCGATCGGATGGCGCTCCGATCAGCGAGACATTTCAGTGAGAACAAGTTCACAGCAGGATGGTCATTCGATCGGATGTCAATCCATTAGAACTGATATGTTTTGAAAATGTTGAAAAATATTTAAGTGTTGGTGACCAAGTGCAATCCGATCGGATTGTCGTTCGATCGGATGGTAATCCGTTTGGTGACTTGATCGTTTTGATACTTGAAAATTCGTTAAGTTTTGAAAAGTTTGCGTTTTGATCGAGACGGTATGACAACGTGTTAGACAACGGAAATCCCACCAAGCCCAAGTCATCTGATCGGATGGGAATCACACCTGTTTGACCAGTTAACTGTTCTTGACGGTCTTTCATGTTCAACCCGTCAATCGTTTATCTCGTTGATAGAAATCAGATCTCAGACCAACACTTCACTAAGAAACGAGTAGAAGGCCGGAACGAGCTCCGATTCTATCAGTTTTGAGTGCCTTGAGTGTAAAAGAGTTGAAAGAAAGTTGTGAAATCATCTTTCAACCCTTCTAATCATGAAAACGTTTAGATCTATGCGAAAACAGTGTTTAATCATGTTGAAATCCTTTAGATCTGAGTTGTTCTTGGTGGAATGAGGCCAAATCTTGAAGTTCATAAGAACCCCATGATGACATCATCCTTTAGATCTGAGTTATAGATGATAGATGTACAAGATTTGAGTTCAAAACTTACAAGAATCTCGAGAAATCGAGAGAAAGAGGGCTGGAACGTGCTAGGGGGTATTTATAGGTTGCCAAAAGAGGAAAGGTGTGCACATGTGACGGATCGGATGGCAAACCGATCGGATGGTCATCCGTACGGATGACCATTCGATCGAAGTGATCTAGTGAGTTGGGTTTCGATGTTTCGTTTTACGTGTTGAGCGTTGCGATGCATTTAAGGGAGTGTCGATGATGCGATAGATTAATAATAGTCACACAAATAATATAACTAACATACCACAACTTAATTAGACTTGCGTTAGCGTTTGCGATTAAATTGCGTTGTGATAGAGTTGTGATTGCGTTTTCGATTAATCACCACAAACATGAAGTAAACATGCACAAGTAACACATAAGTAGCACACACACCTAAAACAATATACATAACCTATAAATCAAACTGCGATTGCGATGCGATTTGCGATAAGGCGATAAAATAGGTTAGCGATTAACATTGATTAAACCTCGATTATTATAGATACTCCACATAATACAACTAAAGTAAACAAATAAAAGGAATTCGATTACAAGTCAAGGTGTACAGTCAGTAATTAAGCAAGGAGTGACAGATCGCAATTAGCAATCTTTTCTTCCTTTGACTTTGACTTGTACCTTGACTTTCAAAACGCGGGTTGTTACATCCACATTCAAAGTTTTTGATTTTTCGCAAAATAGTCCCTTAATAGTCAATGTTTGATTTCATTAGGGTTTAGTACACGTGTCAACATATTATTGGGCATGATTTTTACGAGGTGTTACAGAAAATGGACTTTCATTTTACACTAGTGATGGTATTAAAAGTTTTCTTTAATCTTCGTCACTCATTTAGTATTTTCTTCCAAGATTTAAGAAGTCAATTGTTATTTGGTGTGCCTAGGCTTGAAGTTGCCTTGCAACCAACCGAAGATTGAGCACTTGATGATGTCGTTAGAGAAATATTTTTGAACACAATCAAGAATGTGAGCGTCTTTTTATTTTTTATTATTTTTACGAGTGGAAATCATTTTTTATTATTGTGATTCAACCAAAACATCATCGACCTATTTATACTAGTTTAGGGGAGCCTTAAGGTTAAAAAAATACATAAAAAAAGGGTCAAGTTCAACCCCCAACAGTAAAAAATTGGCTCTATAACTGTTATAAACATTTTCTAACCATAAAAGAACAACCAGAACCGGCTTTAAAAAAAACTGGTTGGGTTGGGCCCAAACCAGCTTGGGTCAAACTGGATTTTCTTGGGGGTGGGCCAGGTGGGTTTCTTTGTTGGCGGCCCAAAACTGCTATTTACACCTCTAATTGAAACAAGCAAGAGTGTGGGCTCTGTTGGGTTGTCCACTTGTCCCTGCCTCCCTGGCCAGCCCACTTCTTTTTTTCTCTTTCAGCCCAAAAATGATCAAGTAAGGTACATTGCGCATTTGTTTTAACTAGGATAAAGACCCGCGCGCGTTGCGCTGCGGGGCATTTTGAGTTGAACACATAATATGATGCTAAAGAACCATAGGAAAAAGCAAACACATATTTAAAAATTTCAGTTCGTGCAAACTGTAATCAAGTGCAGGTATGTCCATTGGGCATTTCTTGTTTCTGGCTTGCTTCTATCATCCACCAAATCCAATCCCACCACCTGCAATAATAATTCATGATCCATCTCACCAAATTGTCCCACTCGCTTTGCTTTCTTCCACATACAGATATTCTGTATTCAGCTATCTATCAAAGGATATAGGTTAGATATAAATCACATTTGTAGCAAGATATAAAAGAAGATAAAAAGTTGTGCCAGCTTTGTCAATAAAGTTAGCATGTTCCGAAGTGACTGCATTGCATTGGCACCCTTGCAAGCATTCTTCTATAAAGGAAAACAAATATAAGACATAAAAGGAATGATATAATATGTAGGCAAAGTATAGTGACAGAATCATCCTTCTACAGAGACGTACAAAAGGTTCGAAACCTTTTTTTTAGCAAAGAACATCAAAAATCACTTGATCTTTATTTGCAATAAGATCTGGAAATACTTGTTTTGTCGGTTTAGCAAGAAAACAGTTTGGAAAAGTAGTTTTGACCCGTCACGCAAACATTTATCTTCTATACATGTATCAAGCATTCAAAATTAGAACTTGAGAATATCATACTGGATTAGAAACGTGCCAACGTTCAACATCCTAAACAAATATTCACAGGCCTCTTTATCAAGGCGCTCGAATTAAATTTTGTTAGTCTCCTGCATTCTAGTAAATTATTATTTGGACACCAAGAAGTCAAAATATATTTAGCGTTTTGGTTTAAAGAGATCCATATAAGGTTTACTAATATTAAGCAAGTATCTCAATGTTACAACATTAGAAACTATATACTACATAGCATATTGAATAAACAATCAAATACAATTCACCTTTCCCCTGAGCACAATAATGTGAAAAGGAATTAAATAGTTACTATATTATTTTGACCATGAGAGAGAGACCTTGAATTTCTTATGGATCTCCACTTCACATTTAAAAAAAAACAATCTTGCTGATATCATTTCGTTTCTCACTCTGTTCATTCATGCTGATGGAAAAGCCAGTGGAAAACCACTGTTGCAAGAAGAAGGCAATAAAATTACATATACCGGTTAACAAAATATATATACAAAGAGTGAGTATGCTGAGTTCATGTAATACATTTTAAGATTGCTTATGGGAGTTATGCGTCATAAGAATAGTATGTAAACTTAAAATTTATAATTTCCTCTAAAGATTCCTAGCTTATAATTACATTAAGAAAAAAAATCCTTTATCAATGCTGAATTAAACTTTCTACTCTCATATGGCTGCAAAAACCTCCTTTCTAGTTTATTTAAAGTTTGGTTAATGTGAATTTTGCATTAAGGACGATGGCATCGATCGGACAAAGGAGATGTGCTAAACGTGTGGAAAGCAGACAACAATTTCACTATAAATCAGCATTCGCTACCCCTTGGCCAGTTTGATGCTCCTATAAATCAGCAAAAATATCCAAATCGATCACCAATTTCACTCTAAAACCCTAAATCGAGGTCGATAATTAACCATTGAATAATAATATAACAATGAAATTGGGGAAAATTAAATCTCCCAGGCCCAAAAGAACCCCTTAGCACAATGTGAAAAGGAATTAAATAGTTACTATAAAATTTGCAATAATAATATACCACTGGTAAAATTTGCAAGTTATAAAATCGGTGTAAAGGAAGAGAGAATGTGGCAAGAGAGGCTTAACAGGGCTTGTCTTACCCTGGTGAAGCAGATGTTGAAGCGGCGTGAAGGGCTAGACGGCAGGAGGGAAGTGAGGTCTGGAAGAAGAAACAACGTGGACCAGTAATTATATATGCTAAATGTTTGGGCTTATAAAAAATGGGATTTTAGTAAATATCAAGTATCCTATTTTTTGGTTGGTATCCACGTATTTTTTAGGGGTATCCTTTATATAAAACCGAAAAAAAATACGAATACGCGGTTAAGCCGTAGCCCGTGCTACGGCTCATGATACTATGGTTCCGCCCCTGGCTATGGCTTCCTTATAACTTCTATGAGTCTATATGAACAGTAGTTTTACTATTTAATGAATAGCATGGTGTAACAGATGAGTATAAAGCAACTAAACCTGGAAGACGAAGATTCAAAGCTGTTGTTGTTGCATTTGTTAACCGGAACTAAAAGGCATCTGCAAGATACCATAAATTTTGTAGAAGTACAATGGATCCTCATAGAGACTATACAAAAGTAGTACAACCTCTTTTACAAACAACAATAATGGTTAAATTTACATGAGCTTGTTTTCAACAAACAACAATAGCAATTAAATTCCCAGTATCATGCAACAACCTTAGAATATACCCTTAGTTTTTACTCGTTTATAAACCATAGTTTATCATCAAAATATTATCAAGTGATACAATTGTTACCTTCTGGTGGTTAAATCCTTTGAAAATCAAACTTGCGCCCCTGCTTACCACTTGTAACCTACTACTTCATCCTTGACCTGTAATTAACTGTTCATGAAAAGTTCGATTTTGTAGTCAGCATAAGTATATATACAAACTAACATCTACTAAATCACATCCAATCCACAAATTAAACAAAATACCCACATCAATTTCCCAGAAAAATGAAAACCAGATCATTGAAAACCCTCAGATCGTTCATTAAAAACCCTTGACGCAGGGGGAAAAACACAAACCACGTACCTGGTCTCTGAAAATTGAGACGTCGAAGGTGAGTCTGTAAGTCATAATCGAAACCCTGTAGACCGGAAAACCAATGTCGATTCCACTCTCTCTCTTCCTCTCGCATCTTCATCTCTTTCAATAAGTTTACAAAACCAAGTCTGATGTACAATAAATCAGTGTCCAACCCTCAAAATACCTTCTTGCCGCTGCCACTGTGGAAGTTGAACCTTTGACGGTGGTGCTGCGACGGTGGTGGTGGTGGAAACGGCGGCTTCGTTATTGATCATGGTAGCGTTGACTGATGATGATCGGAAGGAGAACGGTCATAACAATGAACAGATCCATCGCCGCCGTGCTCCGCCGGCAGCTCCGCCCCCCTCTCTCGTGATCTCTGTCTATATCTCAATCCCACATGTGTAACAGTGTAAACGCAAGACATATGTGTGGGGAAAAGTGGAGAATGAAAGATTTTTTTTGAAACACTCCCCAAAATGTACAAGTGATGATGCACCAAAAAATTGCTTCTTTATATAGGTTTTAATGCCCAAGCCAGATTTTATATATTTTTTTGGTAAAATTATATTAATGAGGTCAAAACTACAAGTGTCCCTCTTCCCCCCCCCCCCCCCCCCGGCTTCTCCCTCCTCCCCCCTCAAGCATTCCGTTCCTTGTTCTATCCTGTATAACAGCCGGTGATCGAACGGTTCCTTCCGTTCGTAACGAGATTGTTAGCAGGTGCTGAGAAGGTCGGTATTGGCTGTCTGTTTTCGGGTTTCTCTGTTATTCCGGGCCAGGTTTCAAGTCTTGATTGCTTAGTCGGTCTGTATCGATCGCGGCTATTATTATAGCTTAGCTAAATTGTTACGAATCCGATTAACCTTTTAAAGCCTTGCTTTCCGGGTCTCGGAATCGGGTCGGGTTTCATGGGTAAGAACCGTTTCGCGTTTCGACAAGACCCCGTCGAGATGCAACAACTAAGGAAGAGAAAGGAAGAGGAACAACGTTATTTGAAAAATGCTAAAGGCAGGAATGACCAGGAATGGAACACGGTTTTGAGTAAGAACGATAAGAGAAGAGAAAAATGGTTCGCTGAAAGGGAGGCCAGAATCAGATTGGATACTTCCTTCTTCGTAGCCAATATCCCAGAGGATTGTACCAAGGCTAGATTATGGAGGGCTTTCGAACATTTTGATAACCTTACTGATGCCTTCATTCCAAAGAAAAAGGACGGTAGAGGCAACAAGTTCGGGTTTGTCAGATTTTCCGACATCTCGGACCCCCAAGAATGGATGAAGATCATTAGTGAAGTAAGGATTGATGGGGCGGTGTTGGATGTCTCTCTGGAAAGATTCTTTAGAGACGGCAGCAAGATGAAAGCGGCGGAAGATCACAGGTCAGTTTTTTCTAGATTGGGTCCTCTTCCTAATCATGCAGTCAAGCAAGGTGCTCGTCCGGTTGATGCTAGCTTGAAAAATAGAGTGGCTATGAGGGACCCTTCAAATCCTTGGGGCAACAAAGGTGGAGGTAGAGATCCATTAAATCCGTGGGGTTCTGTTTGTAGTCAGAGAATTGATCTTCCTCCGATGGAGACTGAAGCGAAGAAGCAGTGGGAGTTTAAGTCTTTAATAGGGGAGGTTAAGGATATGGCGGTGATGGAAAATATGGGGGATATACTACAAGATGATTGTCTGGTTGGGGCGGTGGTTCGGTATTTGGGTGGGTTAAAGATCCTGCTAACGTTCCCCTCTGTTAAGGAAGCCGATGAGTTTCTTAGGAAGAATTATGATTTCTGGACGCAGTGGTTTGCTAGATTGTACATGTGGGAGGGTGTTGCTCCGGTATATGATCGAGTAGCATGGATCCGGGTTATCGGGGTTCCGATAAATCTTTGGGACAGACATGTTTTCAACCGAATCGGGGAAAGATGTGGGAAGTTGATCAGCAAGTCAACGGCCGATATCAAAGATGGAACCCTAACGGAGGACAGAATGGCCATCCTCGTGAACTACGGCAAAAAAGTGGAGCTCTCTTTTGACGTGACATGGAAGAATCAAGTTTTCAAGGTTTGGGTTTACGAATTCAACGAGGAGTGGACTCCGTCCTTCCTCGAATCTGTTAATCTTTCTCCGGCCAAGGGTGATTCCGGTTGTGAATCCCCGGCGAAGTCAAATAGTCAGGATGTAGTTGGCGATGAAAGGTTGGAAGACGAGGAGGTGTGCATGGGGTTTTCCCATGCAAGGTCATCGAGTCCCACGAAAAGAGGTAATCTCCAGGTTCCAAGAAAGGCGGCTGGGGTGGGCCACACTCCTTTTAGTGATGACGTTGCATTGCCAGACAATGCTTTGTCTTCCCCTAACCAAACTGGACCCACCCCCCTAGTGGACCATCAGGCGTCTAAATATATTACCAATAGGCCCAAAAGGAACAATATTGTGAATGGCCCAGTGGATACAGCCCAATGTTTTGTAACTCCAGACCTTAATGTAGACTTGGACTCTAATATTCCAGAACCATCAGGAAATCCTCTCGGTTCTGATCCTTTCAATTTAGAGGAGCTGTTCAGGCAAGAGGCTGAGGAGATGAGATCGAAGGATGTGTGCGATAAAGGGGAGGAGATTGGTAACGCGGTTGAGGTTACTGAGCAGAATGATTCTGATGGGGGAGATGAAACAAGAGAGATGATCTTCGTTCGCGAGGTCAGTGAGACGATTAAATTTGGGGCCGAACTAGGATTACAATTGAACAACTTCGAGAATCAGGTGAAGAAGTTGGTGAAAGGGGATATGGAGGCAAGAAGGATCTCATGAATTTTATGTCACTCAATATTAGGGGGATTTCGGAGCCGGAGAAGGCTGCGTGGGTTAGAAGATTAAAAAAGGAGGTCAAGTTCTCGTTTCTGGCTATTCAAGAATCTCATCAAGCTGATCTTTCGGAATTTCAATTGAGCCAATTTTGGGATAGAGACGAGATGCAGAGTGCGTGTCTTGATGCCGAGGGAAGATCTGGTGGAGTTTTCTCGGTCTGGGACCCTTCTATTTTTTCGGTTGATTCCGTTATTAAGGGTAGCGGTTTATTACTTACTTCCGGTACTATGCCGAAAATTGAAGAAAGAGTAAACGTGATGAACATTTATGCCCCAAGGGAGGTGGGCAATAGGAGATTATTGTGGGAGGATATCCTACAAATTATGGACAACTTGTCAGGTTTATGGGTTCTATTGGGCGACTTTAATGAAGTTAGGAATCCTGAAGAAAGACTTAATTCGAGATTCGATGCCTCAGCCGCTGCGGCTTTTAATGATTTTATTCTAAGGGCAGGCCTTCTGGAGTATAATATGCAGGGTGGTTTGTTCACTTATATTTCCGATAATGGGACCAAATTTAGCAAGATAGATCGTTTTTTGGTCTGCGATTCCTTCTTATCCAGATGGCCGTCGGCCAGTTTGAGAGTGCTTCGTAGTGGGCTTTCTGACCACCGTCCGCTTTTCTTGGGATGTACCAGCGTGGATTTTGGGCCAATTCCATTCAAGATGTTCAACAGGTGGATTGGAATGGAGAAGGTAAACCAAATAGTTGCTCATCAGGTGGCAGGAGTGGATCAATATGTTGCAGGCGACCTTGCCCTTTGTAAGGTTCTGCGTTCGATTAAAAAGGACATTAAAATTTGGAGGAAGTCGGTGAGAGCGGATGAAGAAAAGGATTATGAGTCTTTAGCCAGAGGAATCGAGGAATTGGAATCTAAAGCGGAGACAATGTGTTTGTCAAAAGGGGAGCTGGAACGTCGGGCTGTTCTTCGGGTTAAGCTTAAGGCGCTGGAACATGAGAAATGTAAGGACCTCCAGCAAAAATCTCGTATAAAGTGGGTCAAACTCGGCGACGAAAATTCAGGATTTTTTCATCGGGCGATCAAAATTAATATCGCTAAAAACAGAATTCAGGAGCTGAACTTTAATGGGTTGCGGGTGCGGGATCCTGAGACTATGAAAGATGAAGTTAAAAAGTGGTTCAGGAGTCTTTTTAACGAACCGATGAGGAGGAGACCTCAGTTTGAGAACCTGGGCCTGCCAAGATTGTCGAAATCTGAATCGGATTCGTTGGTGACCAGTTTTAATTCGGATGAAATATGGAGAGCTATCAAGGAGTGTGACGGAAGCAAAGCTCCAGGACCGGACGGATTCTCGTTGAAATTCTATAAAAGCTACTGGTATGTCATCAAGCCTTTAGTGGAAAAAATGTTGTTGGATTTTCACAGCTCGGGACAGTTTAGTGTGGGTTGCAATGCAACTTTCATTACTCTCATCGCTAAGACGGCTGACCCACAGTTCCTCACTCAGTACAGGCCAATCACTTTAGTCGGTTCTGTCTATAAAATTGTTACTAAGATATTGGCTAACCGGATAAAGCTGGTTATCGATTCCCTTGTTTCTCTGTGTCAAGCGGCTTTCGTCGGGAATCGTAACATCCTTGATAATGCTCTAATTATTAATGAGATAGTCTCGTGGGCCAAGAAGAAGAAGAAACAACTTTTAATTTTCAAAGTCGATTTTCACAAAGCGTATGATTCTCTTAATTGGAAATTCCTGTTCAAAACGATGGAATATATGCAGTTTCCGGATTTATGGATCAAATGGGTGGATGGTTGCTTAAAGTCGGGGAAAGGCTCGGTTCTTATTAATGGATCTCCAACTGGAGAGTTCGCGTACAAGAGGGGTCTCCGTCAGGGGGATCCCTTATCTCCGTTTTTGTTCCTGCTGGCTATGGAGGTTCTCTCTATGTTTGTTAACAGAGCGGTGGATCACGGGCTATTTAAAGGGATCAAGTTGCCTAAGGATGGGCCTAGTATATCTCACTTATGCTACGCCGACGACGTTCTTTTTGTAGGAGAATGGAGTGAAGATAATGTGGTGGCCCTGAGTCGTTTATTGAGATGTCTTAGCTTGGTTACGGGACTTAATGTAAACACTAAAAAATGCAATCTCATAGGTCTCGGTGTGGATAATCCCGAGGTAGATAGATTGGCGGCTTTGCTGAATTATCAAAGAGGAAACCTCCCTTTCGATTACCTCGGAGTTCCAATTGGCACTAATATGAAAAGAATTAGTAAATGTGTAACACCCCAAAAACCCGAATGTTATATTCGTTAAAATGTTATGATATGGTACATCTAGAAAATAGATAACTAGGCTATTTAACCTACTTAATTGTATGGTTAAAATTATAAAAAGGTAGAATGTAGTAGAATGTTTAGCAAAGCAAACAAGGGAACAAACTTGAGGGACCAAAGATGAATAAGGGGGGAAGTTATGTTTTAATTAACAAAACACACACACAAACACACATAGTGTGTTCGTGAAAAGAGCAGGAAGCTCCCATGGAGCCAAGAACCCTAATTTCATCAATTCCCTCAAATTGGAAGGCTAAACGAAGCTCAAATTCATAACCGAGCATAGATTAATGATCACCTTCACAAGGGGATCGTAAGGTATGTCTTAGATTCTAGATTGGTGATGGTGCACGAAATGGGTTATGTTGTAAATCACGAATTTGTATGAAATTGAGCATGAGAATGTGTTAGATTCATCATTTGGAACATGGATTATGCATGAATTAGGTTAATTTGATGTTTAAGGGTGAAACCCATTTGTTATGGTGAAGAAGATGACATGGGTAAATCATCTATGTCTAAGTTCTTGCTTAATATTGATGTATTTTGAGTTGTATGAGGTATTCTTGTTAGAAGAATTGAAAGAAATGTGATACTAGTATGTTTGATGTTGTGCATGTATGAATCATGTTGATTAGGAAGAAGAGATTGATGAATTGTGTATGAGATTAGAATGATATGCATGAACTAGTTGTACACTAAGCTTACGAGGTAGTACATATATCAAAAGTATGATGAGTTATGAAGAATTTTGGATTAGATCACTTGTAAGTGATTAACAAGTGGCTATGAAGTGGGTTTTAGATGATGTAATGTAATATGATGATTCGCTTATGTTAATAATGTTTGGAATCATACATGTGTGTGAATGTTTAAAGAAATGGGATAAGAAATGATGAATTGTTATAGATGAAGTGAATGAAATGTGATGATAACATGTTTGATGTTTAATTTAAATACCCCATGTGGGATTGTAGAAGCATTTGATGAACTATGTATGAATTTAGGAGATTTTGTATGAATAAGTTGTACGTTATGCTTAAAAGGTAGTACGTACATCGAGTGAATGATAAAATGTATATAATGTCGTCCGTATGGTCAATTATGGTGTTACGGGAATATGTTGATAAGTCGATAGACATGTATGGTTAATGGTTGACTTTTGAAAGTCAACTAAGTATAAGCAACATGAGTTGACTCGTTGTCATAAATGTAGGTTGATGAGAAGTCGTATGGTACATGTAATAGCAATCCGTGTTAAATGTAATGACATGATGAGTTACATGAGTTATACGTATACGGACATGATTATATGAGTTATGTTTGTTAGAAATGATTAATGAAAATTAAGTGTGAAATATGGGATTGATACGATTGTTATCATGTACAAATGAGTATGCTAATGATAGCGTGATTTCGATGACATGAAAGCATAGGAATCACGTGGAGATGGACTCAAGCGCGAAAGGCTAACGGGTCAAGAAGAGGCGTGGAAACGGATGTGAACACGGATGCATGAGGTAAGTGATTCCGTAATCACTTCTTAGTTGTTTATGTAAAGTTATATGCAATTTTAATTAAATGTGATAATTGAGGTCAATTAGGAATGAATTGTATGAAGACAATGAGTATTAATCGGATCTTAATTTTTGTCCGAGCAAGGTATGTGTGATTAAGAATTTTAGCTAAATAGGAGGATTCGTTACTTTTGTAAGGAATTCCCTTGTTGTTAAGGATAGAGCGAAATTGACAAAAATGCCCTTGATAGGTATGTCGGGCAAACGACCTTAAATGTCTTTTGGAAACAAGTGAACCGATTAGGGTAATGTGTTGGTTATGTGTGAAAGCGTAGAGTATGGTCTTGTTATGTCATAGACCATTTAATGCACAAATACCCATAACGGGTCAAAAATGAGCTTTTAAGCGAAAGTGGGTTAAGAGGATGCAAGGCATCCGAGATTTTAATCTTTATGATAGGCGTCAATGAAATTATTAAATTCTTATGAGATTAAGGTCAATTAAACAGCTTATGTTGAATAATGCACTAACGGGTCAAATAATTAGAAGATCTTAATAAGCCGAATGCATGCAAGTTAAGAATTTCCTTAATCCGGAGGTGGGATTTTAAGTTCATATGATAGAATGTGAATTTACAAGCATGTAGGAAGAAACGGGAGGTTAAACGGGTAAACGGTTCGAAAGTTACGCGCGTTTTAGTGCGTACGGACGACGAAATGCATCTGCAGAAAAATGAGGTTTCGAGAGGGCGTCGCCGACGGGCTCCCACCCCGTCGCCGACGGGCTCCCAAAACCACAAGTTGGCCGACGGCTTATTTTACTGGTTACGGGACTTTTGGCCGACGGGTAGTTTTAAGAAGCCGTCGCCGACGGGCTTCCACCCCGTCGCCGACGGGCTGCCTAGTCCACTTCTCCGTTTCGTTTAGTTTTGCACTTCCATATGATCCGTAATGTATCCCGGTGTATCGTTTTTCGACCCGATGACTCGTAAAGTTTCTTATGAGCATATAGGGAGGCACGTTTGTAGACCAAGCAAGTATGTATGTTGTATGTATGGGTACACGTACATAGAACTTATGTAAGTACGTATGAAGGCATGTTGGAGTGTATGCACGTACGTAAAGTTGTAGGAAAGATATGTTTGTACGTAGATGTGTATGTATGTATGTATAAGCGTATATACGAGTGTGTGCATGTATATGATGATGAAGGAAAGGTATGTACGTATGCGGTTGCGTAAGTAAGTACGTATGAAGGCATGTAGGAGTGTATGCAAGTATGTAAAGTTGTAGGAAAGTTATGTTTGTACGCAGATGTGTATGTATGTACGTATAAAGATGTGTATGAGTGTATGCACGTATGTAAAGTCGTAGGAAAGTTATGTTTGTACGCAGATGTGTATGTATGTACGTATAAAGATGTGTATGAGTGTATGCACGTATGTAAAGTCGTAGGAAAGTTATGTTTGTACGCAGATGTGTATGTATGTACGTATAAAGATGTGTATGAGTGTATGCACGTATGTAAAGTCGTAGGAAAGTTATGTTTGTACGTAGATGTGTATGTATGTACGTATAAAGATGTGTATGAGTGTATGCATAAATGTAAAGATGTAAGTTTAATGTACATACGTATGTAAGCATGATTTAGACACGTTGAGGGTTAACGTTAATAATGGTGTACGTTGAGAATGAGAATTAGGCAGGTACATTATTGAAGCCTCACCAGGGAATGGATATGCTGATGAAGTGCTTAAAGCTTAAAAGATGACGAAGTGTGAAGTGTACGCGAATGAACCTTGTTCCTTTAAAGTGTACTAATGTTATGAATGTATGTGGTGAATGCAGGTTGTACAGATGATGAGCGATTATCACAAGGATTAGGGATCGAAGACCGAGTCACTAGAGAGATTGTACGGGGACGCTGAATGTAAAATGTAGTAAATGTAAGCTATGTTTTAGTTAACAAATAAGAGGATGACATATTTTTGATTAAGAATTATATTTAAGTTAAGAGTTTAAATAAGTTGAGGTATTTATAATGCAAGAAATTTTATGGTTGGTGTTTCCGCTGCGACTTTTTGTCAAATATGAATTAGGGTGTAACAAGTTGGTATCAGAGCCCTGGTTTGAGAGAATCAAGTGTAAGAAGGTAAGTGCTTGAACTCAAACCTGTGTGCTCTTGTGATAAGAAACCCGTACAATCCAGGACTCGGTCAAGATCCAAAGGTAAAAAAGAATGTAAGTATGTACTTATGTATACGCATAAAGAAACTGACGGTTTTGTATATGCAAGGTAAGTATAAGCGTTTGAAGAGGATGGTCCGCGAGTGCGGTCAATTACCGACACCAAGGCATGAAATAAGATAAAGTTGAGGTACGTAAATTTAATATGTCGGTATATGAAATGGTAAAGTGCATTAAGGGAAGAAAAATGCTAAATGATGGAATAGTAAACATGTTTTGAAAAATGATACACGTGCCGAAACCAAACTCTTCGGACATAAGGTGACAATTACACGAAGACACGAAACTAGTATGTGGATTGTGTACCTGGCCAGTACACGTGAAGCATATGACGTTCGTGTGTCCGTGATAATTGATACAGGTATGTCCGTTAGAATTAAGTAGTAGGTGGACGTGAGGGTGAAGAGAAATGTAAGACTCTCAAGAATGAGAGTATGAAATGCTATGTTAGAATCCGCGAGACGGATTCGAAACATGATATGCTATGCTAGAATCCGCGAGACGGATTCGAAACATGATATGCTATGCTAGAATCCGCGAGACGGATTCGAAACATGATATGCTATGCTAGAATCCGTGAGACGGATTCGAAACATGATATGCTATGCTAGAATCCGCGAGACGGATTCGAAACATGATATGCTATGCTAGAATCCGCGAGACGGATTCGAAACATGATATGCTATGCTAGAATCCGTGAGACGGATTCGAAACATGATATGCTATGCTAGAATCCGTGAGACGGATTCGAAACATGATATGCTATGCTAGAATCCGCGAGACGGATTCGAAATATGATATGCTATGCTAGAACCCGCGAGACGGATTCGAAACATGAAATGCTAAGCTAGAATCCGCGAGACGGATTCGAATCATGAAAGAAGTTAAAGTATAAATGAAATGTCTGAAACCGTTAGATGGATTCAAACATAGGAGGTACGAAAGGTATGAATGATGTGTTCGAATCCGCGAAACAGATTTAAGATATGAAAGACGGAACTAGTCTATATAAGAAGAAGTCGATAGCTTGACCATGTGTGCGTCAAATAAGTCACATAAGTAAATGTAAAGCGAATGAACAAAAGAATGATGGGAATGAAAATATCCGAATGCGTAAGTAACGAAGGGATATGTATGGTACAAATAACTAAAGAAATGTGGAACGATGATAACTATGAAGGTAAGCATTATTATAAGTTTGAATAAGTGTGTATATTGACCTGTTATTAACGGGTCAAAGGAAATGAGAATGTTTTGTGAGAGTATGCCATGGAAAGTATAGACTTGTTAAGAAAAGGAAGCCAAGTGATTGAATAATTATGAAATGAGATAGTATGATTACTTATGATTATGATGTGACTATGAAGTCAAACATAGATGTGTGTGTGTAATATAAATGAGAAAGGTTTCGGGGACGAAACCTTAATTAAGGGGGGTAGACTTGTAACACCCCAAAAACCCGAATGTTATATTCGTTAAAATGTTATGATATGGTACATCTAGAAAATAGATAACTAGGCTATTTAACCTACTTAATTGTATGGTTAAAATTATAAAAAGGTAGAATGTAGTAGAATGTTTAGCAAAGCAAACAAGGGAACAAACTTGAGGGACCAAAGATGAATAAGGGGGGAAGTTATGTTTTAATTAACAAAACACACACACAAACACACATAGTGTGTTCGTGAAAAGAGCAGGAAGCTCCCATGGAGCCAAGAACCCTAATTTCATCAATTCCCTCAAATTGGAAGGCTAAACGAAGCTCAAATTCATAACCGAGCATAGATTAATGATCACCTTCACAAGGGGATCGTAAGGTATGTCTTAGATTCTAGATTGGTGATGGTGCACGAAATGGGTTATGTTGTAAATCACGAATTTGTATGAAATTGAGCATGAGAATGTGTTAGATTCATCATTTGGAACATGGATTATGCATGAATTAGGTTAATTTGATGTTTAAGGGTGAAACCCATTTGTTATGGTGAAGAAGATGACATGGGTAAATCATCTATGTCTAAGTTCTTGCTTAATATTGATGTATTTTGAGTTGTATGAGGTATTCTTGTTAGAAGAATTGAAAGAAATGTGATACTAGTATGTTTGATGTTGTGCATGTATGAATCATGTTGATTAGGAAGAAGAGATTGATGAATTGTGTATGAGATTAGAATGATATGCATGAACTAGTTGTACACTAAGCTTACGAGGTAGTACATATATCAAAAGTATGATGAGTTATGAAGAATTTTGGATTAGATCACTTGTAAGTGATTAACAAGTGGCTATGAAGTGGGTTTTAGATGATGTAATGTAATATGATGATTCGCTTATGTTAATAATGTTTGGAATCATACATGTGTGTGAATGTTTAAAGAAATGGGATAAGAAATGATGAATTGTTATAGATGAAGTGAATGAAATGTGATGATAACATGTTTGATGTTTAATTTAAATACCCCATGTGGGATTGTAGAAGCATTTGATGAACTATGTATGAATTTAGGAGATTTTGTATGAATAAGTTGTACGTTATGCTTAAAAGGTAGTACGTACATCGAGTGAATGATAAAATGTATATAATGTCGTCCGTATGGTCAATTATGGTGTTACGGGAATATGTTGATAAGTCGATAGACATGTATGGTTAATGGTTGACTTTTGAAAGTCAACTAAGTATAAGCAACATGAGTTGACTCGTTGTCATAAATGTAGGTTGATGAGAAGTCGTATGGTACATGTAATAGCAATCCGTGTTAAATGTAATGACATGATGAGTTACATGAGTTATACGTATACGGACATGATTATATGAGTTATGTTTGTTAGAAATGATTAATGAAAATTAAGTGTGAAATATGGGATTGATACGATTGTTATCATGTACAAATGAGTATGCTAATGATAGCGTGATTTCGATGACATGAAAGCATAGGAATCACGTGGAGATGGACTCAAGCGCGAAAGGCTAACGGGTCAAGAAGAGGCGTGGAAACGGATGTGAACACGGATGCATGAGGTAAGTGATTCCGTAATCACTTCTTAGTTGTTTATGTAAAGTTATATGCAATTTTAATTAAATGTGATAATTGAGGTCAATTAGGAATGAATTGTATGAAGACAATGAGTATTAATCGGATCTTAATTTTTGTCCGAGCAAGGTATGTGTGATTAAGAATTTTAGCTAAATAGGAGGATTCGTTACTTTTGTAAGGAATTCCCTTGTTGTTAAGGATAGAGCGAAATTGACAAAAATGCCCTTGATAGGTATGTCGGGCAAACGACCTTAAATGTCTTTTGGAAACAAGTGAACCGATTAGGGTAATGTGTTGGTTATGTGTGAAAGCGTAGAGTATGGTCTTGTTATGTCATAGACCATTTAATGCACAAATACCCATAACGGGTCAAAAATGAGCTTTTAAGCGAAAGTGGGTTAAGAGGATGCAAGGCATCCGAGATTTTAATCTTTATGATAGGCGTCAATGAAATTATTAAATTCTTATGAGATTAAGGTCAATTAAACAGCTTATGTTGAATAATGCACTAACGGGTCAAATAATTAGAAGATCTTAATAAGCCGAATGCATGCAAGTTAAGAATTTCCTTAATCCGGAGGTGGGATTTTAAGTTCATATGATAGAATGTGAATTTACAAGCATGTAGGAAGAAACGGGAGGTTAAACGGGTAAACGGTTCGAAAGTTACACGCGTTTTAGTGCGTACGGACGACGAAATGCATCTGCAGAAAAATGAGGTTTCGAGAGGGCGTCGCCGACGGGCTCCCAAAACCACAAGTTGGCCGACGGCTTATTTTACTGGTTACGGGACTTTTGGCCGACGGGTGACGGGCTGCCTAGTCCACTTCTCCGTTTCGTTTAGTTTTGCACTTCCATATGATCCGTAATGTATCCCGGTGTATCGTTTTTCGACCCGATGACTCGTAAAGTTTCTTATGAGCATATAGGGAGGCACGTTTGTAGACCAAGCAAGTATGTATGTTGTATGTATGGGTACACGTACATAGAACTTATGTAAGTACGTATGAAGGCATGTTGGAGTGTATGCACGTACGTAAAGTTGTAGGAAAGATATGTTTGTACGTAGATGTGTATGTATGTATGTATAAGCGTATATACGAGTGTGTGCATGTATATGATGATGAAGGAAAGGTATGTACGTATGCGGTTGCGTAAGTAAGTACGTATGAAGGCATGTAGGAGTGTATGCAAGTATGTAAAGTTGTAGGAAAGTTATGTTTGTACGCAGATGTGTATGTATGTACGTATAAAGATGTGTATGAGTGTATGCACGTATGTAAAGTCGTAGGAAAGTTATGTTTGTACGCAGATGTGTATGTATGTACGTATAAAGATGTGTATGAGTGTATGCACGTATGTAAAGTCGTAGGAAAGTTATGTTTGTACGCAGATGTGTATGTATGTACGTATAAAGATGTGTATGAGTGTATGCACGTATGTAAAGTCGTAGGAAAGTTATGTTTGTACGTAGATGTGTATGTATGTACGTATAAAGATGTGTATGAGTGTATGCATAAATGTAAAGATGTAAGTTTAATGTACATACGTATGTAAGCATGATTTAGACACGTTGAGGGTTAACGTTAATAATGGTGTACGTTGAGAATGAGAATTAGGCAGGTACATTATTGAAGCCTCACCAGGGAATGGATATGCTGATGAAGTGCTTAAAGCTTAAAAGATGACGAAGTGTGAAGTGTACGCGAATGAACCTTGTTCCTTTAAAGTGTACTAATGTTATGAATGTATGTGGTGAATGCAGGTTGTACAGATGATGAGCGATTATCACAAGGATTAGGGATCGAAGACCGAGTCACTAGAGAGATTGTACGGGGACGCTGAATGTAAAATGTAGTAAATGTAAGCTATGTTTTAGTTAACAAATAAGAGGATGACAGATTTTTGATTAAGAATTATATTTAAGTTAAGAGTTTAAATAAGTTGAGGTATTTATAATGCAAGAAATTTTATGGTTGGTGTTTCCGCTGCGACTTTTTGTCAAATATGAATTAGGGTGTAACAAAATGGCAGCCAGTGATTGAAAGATTTGAAAAGAAGCTAGCTACGTGGAAGGCCAAGTCGCTATCCTTTGCAGGAAGAGTGACCTTAGCCAAATCCGTCTTGGGCAGCCTTCCGTCCTATTTTCTGTCGATATTCAAGGCTCCCGCGTCAGTGTTGAAAAAGTTGGAAAAAATTCGGAGGGACTTTATATGGGGGAAGAACGGAGAAAGACATAAGATGAGATGGGTGAAGTGGGATAAACTTACTAGAGCTAAAGACAGAGGAGGCTTGGGTATAGGCAGAATCAAAGAATTTAACCACGCAATGCTTGTGAAATGGTGGTGGCGAATTAGAGAGTTTCCGGATCAACTGTGGGCTAGAGTCATTTACTCTATTCACGGTACTAAATCTAACAAAAAAATCATTCCGGTCAACAAATCCATTCCCGGTTCATGGAAGGATATTGGTATGATGGATGATGTCCTCGCTGAAGGTGGAATCGGGATCACAGGTAAATTAAAAGTTACTGTGGGTAACGGGTCGAGTGTAAGCTTTTGGAAGGATATTTGGTTGGGACAGGTTCCTTTTAAAGAGCGGTTTCCCGACATATTCCGCTTGGCTAAAAAGAAAGAAGGGTCAGTATCGGAGTATATAGCGGGTCGATCGGGCCAGTCAAACTTATGTCAATGGGCGTGGGATTGGATAAGGTCTCCAGCTTCGAATATCGAGTGGCTTCAAGCTGGTTCTATCATGGCTTTACTGCAACAAGTCTCAGTTTCGGATGCTCGGGATCGTTGGGTTTTTGAAAACGAGGAAGATGCTCAGTTCTCAGTTAAGGATCTAAGAAAACTTTTAGCAAATGGAGAAGAGGTTACGGATAACGGGAGGCCATTCTTCTGGAATAATTGGGCGACTCTGAAAGTAAATTTTCTGGCTTGGCGAGCTATTTTGGGTAAAGTCGCGTCCAAAAGCGGGTTAATCGACAGAGGTATTAGCATCCAAAATCATTTGTGTGATCGATGCGGTTGTATTCGGGAAGACGTTGATCATATTTTCGCTTCATGCCTCTTCGCTAGATGCATCTGGTGGAATGTGTTCGTGTGGATAAGAATTCCCTTCCCAACGACAGTATATTCCTTAAATGGATTAGTCGATACAATCTCTAATAGCCCTGGTTCAAGGAAGTGGAGAAAAATTGTTCATTTGGTGATGCTGGCTACTATTTGGAGAATCTGGATAGCCCGCAACAAGAAGACGTTCGATGACGACTTCATCCCGGTCAAAAGATCTGTTGAGAGTATTAAGGAGGAAACATTTCTATGGATGTGCCATAGAAGGAAGGGTATATCGATCGGTTGGGATAAATGGTCCAATTTTGATGTAGCCGAGATAGTGTAGTTGGTTTCCTTTCTGTTTTGTTTTGTTTCTCGTTGTTTGTTTTGTTTCAGCTCCTTGCTGGGTTCTATATATATATATAGAAGTTTCGCCGTTCAAAAAAAAATTATATTAATGAAGTCAACTAAATATGATATTAATAAATTTCATCAATACATATGAACTAATCTACTAAATTGTAAATGAGAAAAACTTTGATTCATTCAAAATGCTCTTTAGAATGCCTACAAATTTATGCAAAACTAATAAGTGGGGGAGAGTTCTTATAATTTTGTAATAAATAAATATTAAAGTATATATATAATGTTAAAACTAACGTGAAAATATTAAAGTATATATAATGTTAAAATTTTGAAATGAGAAGGACCATTAGTTAAACACTCAAAATACCCTTTAACAAAATAAATGAATCATTTAAAACCCAAATATATGACTCTATAGCCATATCATTCCGTCTAATGGAACATTACACTTTTCATGAATCATTTCATCCTTAACTAGGGCTGTAAACGAACCGAACGAACACGAACGAGATCTTGTTCATGCTCGTTTGTTAAAGAATATATGTGTTCACGAACTGTTCATGAACACTTACCGAACGAGATTTTATGTTCGTGTTCGTTTGTTAAAGAAATAAACTTGTTCGTGTTTGTTTGTTAATTTTAGGCAACAAACGAAAACAAACGTCTCGACAAGGCTGTACAGCTTGACGATGATGGAAAGATTAGGTATATACTATACAGTAATATGATATAATGTTACCATAATTTTTTTTGTTACAATAATAGCATATTGTCTTTTACTTTGTTCTTAAGTGGGGTTGATCCGGAGAGCATAAGTATAGCAGAAATGCAATGCTCGTTTTTCGCACCCTATGCAAGGTTTTTGTTTCTTTTTGTCTTTTTTTTTTCATGATTGGTAGCTTAAATAATAATTCTTACTGTATTCTTTATTACTGCAGATGGGCATGAAAGAAGATAACGATGCAGTGACAACAAAGACACGAATCCTATCTCTTGAACTTCTACAGGTATTTTATTAAAGTTGATAACTCATCTTTTCAACCAATTTTATATTTATAAATTGTAAAAAATATGAAATTTCCAGGGCTTGTTAGAGGGTGTTAGTCACTCGTTTACTAAAAACTTTACTTTTATGGACTCGGTGAAAGCTTATCTATCATATGCTTTGCTACGGGCATCGGTTTCACAATCTCCAACAATATTTCAGGCATGTTTTAACTTTTAAGCTTTGATCACGGTTTTTCTTCTCTTTTTACTTGATAATTTTAGACTCATCCATGCTTGATATTTTGAGAGAGTCTTCTAGCCTTTTCACAACCTTTAATACATATATGCAGTGATACTTCCACCATTTCCTAGAGTCTTGATCATCCTAGATCAGCCCAGAAGTTTTTCCAGCCTAGAATTGTCCATTAACGTGACACTATGATCAATATTTTAAAGGAGTTGTGATATAAGGTTAGTTAAATTTAGCAACCAATCGGAACCCAAAAGGTGAATTACAACTCTTAATTGCAAAGGAAAAAAAATAAAAGAATCTCTTCTAATCTAAAGAATGAGAAAAAAGAAAAGAAAAGTACAACAGACACACATGTGGAGAGATTAATAACTTGAATTATGAGGGAATTACTGGTCTATTGAAACTGGAGATCCGAGGCCGAGAGGATCTAGATCCAAATTAGAGGAGAAAATGTTAATGACATGCCCACCTGTTCGGAGTCGTAAATTTGGAGTCGGAAAGAGGGAAATGAAATTGAAGGGCAGATACAAAACTGTCTTAAAAGCCAAAATATAAAGATTTTGCTAGAGACAAACCCTGTATCTAAATCTGAAAGGAGCTTCAATCGTAACAAAAGCTTCGCCACAACACATCGTTTGTCAACCAGTCTCTTTCATCATCTAACCTGTTTTGATTGTTGTTGGTAGGCAGAAATGCATCGCCCTTTAAGGAGGCTGACAAATTTAGTGGAGAGAGAGAGAGAAAGAAGAAGAAGAAGAGATGGGAAATTGGGGGAGGAGTCGTACGCAAGTGGTATTTTCCTCCAACGCCGCCGCACAACCTCTACCAACCACCAACCGCTGCACAATTTGGGTTATGTAGATATGATTGAAGGAATTTGGAGCTTGTTAACTGTATATATGTAATGTATTTTTATATTTAATGTCATTTCTTTTCGCAACAGATCATTGCTGCTGTTGGGGAGATTTTCTCTGAATCTTCAAAGCAGCAGGAGGATGAGGCTGAGTCTTCTAAGGAAGCAAATGAGCCATCAAAGAATAGTATGATACTTGCAGCTAAAATTTTTTATTCAATTATTATGTTTGAAATATATGTTCTTCTGTCTCGTCATCAAAATCTTTCCATCTATTCATTAAAATACATATTCTTGTTTGATTGGTGTAGACCCCATTAGGTTATATGATACAAACATCATGTTTATTTCTTTATGACTAACTATAAACAACTACAATGACACCATTGGTTTTGTTATGTGCTTTTTCGATTTGAGAACGCATCCCTTTAGTGTTGAAATGAATTGTAATGTAACTTACCCATGGCAACGCGCGGGTATTCCGCATTGAAGTTTACTTGTTTTAAACTATTTGTTTGAAACGAATCCCAACTGACCCCACAATTTTTTCACCAATAATTTACTTGTTTTTGACCCGTTTCCCTATCTTCCCATATACATAAATATCATTTTCAATTACAAAAGCGACTACAAGACCAAATATGAGAATTGAAGTTTCATATCAAGTATGCTTTTTAAAACGACTATTATTCATAGATGACACACTATTTCTATATAAAAGTTTAAACAAATTGGTACTACATGTGACTCATTACGACCTATACAAGAAATTAACTGTTTTGATTGTTAAATCATGGGTCAAATTTTGTCCACCCTGTTGCAACGCGCGGGTAATTCTTTAATCGTTTTAAGGTTTGAATTATGTTCTCGTCCCGTATTGTCGACTCCGCTGCAACGCGCGGGTTTCCCACTAGTATATATATAGAAGTTTCGCCGTTCAAAAAAAAATTATATTAATGAAGTCAACTGAATATGATATTAATAAATTTCATCAATATATATGAACTAATCTACTAAATTGTAAATGAGAAAAACTTTGATTCATTCAAAATGCTCTTTAGAATGCCTACAAATTTATGCAAAACTAATAAGTGGGGGAGAGTTCTTATAATTTTGTAATAAATAAATATTAAAGTATATATATAATGTTAAAACTAACGTGAAAATATTAAAGTATATATAATGTTAAAATTTTGAAATGAGAAGGACCATTAGTTAAACACTCAAAATACCCTTTAACAAAATAAATGAATCATTTAAAACCCAAATATATGACTCTATAGCCATATCATTCCGTCTAATGGAACATTACACTTTTCATGAATCATTTCATCCCTAACTAGGGCTGTAAACGAACCGAACGAACACGAACGAGATTTTGTTCATGCTCGTTTGTTAAAGAATATATGTGTTCACGAACTGTTCATGAACACTTACCGAACGAGATTTTATGTTCGTGTTCGTTTGTTAAAGAAATAAACTTGTTCGTGTTTGTTTGTTAATTTTAGGCAACAAACGAAAACAAACGTTGATGAATACAAATGGAAACAAACAAACACAAACACCCGTTCATGAATAGATCATATAATACACTAAGGGGCTGTTTGGTAGCATCTGAATGACATTAAGAGGCTACCTCTTAATGAAATCATTAAAAAGTTTAACAAAGATTATGTAAAAGAATGTGACATGTGATGGTTTACCATTCAGATGTTACCTCTTATCCAGTCAGACATAAGGTTACATCTTATTCATTCAGACATAAGGGTCACAAATTTTCATTAAGAGACAGCCTCTGAATGGATTAAGAGGCTATCAAACAGCCCCTAACACTTATTAAATATTTTATTTGTCGGGATCTTGTAATATTTAAATAAAATATAAAAACAAAAAGCTAATAAACTATCGAACACGTTACCAAACGTTCACGAACATAAATGAACGACCATGACCTTTGTTCGTGTTCGTTTGTTTAATAAACGAACGAACACAAACGACTTCCCGCCGAACGGTTCACGAACTGTTCGCCGAACGTTTGGTTCGTTTACAGCCCTAAGCGCAGCTAAACCGCCTAATGGAGAGCTAGACGCAAATATGTAACGTATGGTTTTGTAAAAAGGTTTCAACTTTACAAATCATCGTTTTATTTTTTTGTGTCACATGTAACGTATGGTTTTGTAAAAAGGTTTCAAATTTCCCGTAAAAATAGTTCAACTTTACATATCATCATTTTATTTTTCTTTAATTCTCATAAATGAAAAAAAATGTTAATTACACAAATGGGTCATGTGGTTTATAGCTAGTTTCGCCTTTAGGTACTAACTTTTTTTTGTAACAGGTTTAGGTTCTACGGTTTCAATTTTGTAACACATTTGGGTATTAACACTAAAAAATGACTAAAATACCCCTGCATTTTTTGTAAGTTTATCAATGTAACACATTTGGGTACTAACACCTAATTTTATTTAAGTTTAAATCAATTTTACAAAATCAATTTTTTTTTTATTTTCATCTTTTTATTATATCTCTTAATTAACATAAAATCTATTTATTTTTTTTTATTTTCATATTTTTATTAAATTTCTTATTTAACATAAAATCTACTAGTTACACCAGTATTTTTTTTAAATAGATTTTTTAAATAAAATCTACTAGCTATATAATTTTATGTAAATTAAATTTCTTACCCATTTTAATGCAATGACGTATCAATGTTTCGTGCGATGATGTCGAATTAGTATTTGGTATGGAATAAGATTTCAATGATATCGAATTATTTCACAATTATCATTGAAATCTTATTCCATACCAAATACTAATTCGACATCATCGCACGAAACATTGGTACGTCATTGCATTAAAACGGGTAAAAAATTTAATTTACATAAAACTATATAGCTAGTAGATTTTATTTAAAAAATCTATTTAAAAAAATACTGGTGTAACTAGTAGATTTTATGTAAAATAAGAAATTTAATAAAAATATGAAAATAAAAAAAATAAATAGATTTTATGTTAATTAAGAGATATAATAGAAAAATGAAAATAAAAAAAAATAGATTTTGTAAAATTGATTTAAACTTAAATAAAATTAGGTGTTAGTACCCAAATGTGTTACATTGATAAACTTAAAAAAATGCAGGGGTATTTTAGTCATTTTTTGGTGTTAATACCCAAAGGTGTTACAAAATTGAAATCATAGAACCTAAACCTGTTACAAAAAAAAAGTTAGTACCTAAAGGCGAAACTAGCTATAAACCACATGACCCATTTGTGTAATTAACTCATGAAAAAAAGATACTCTCTATATTTATAATATCTTTATTTTTCATTGTAAATATAATATTTAAATATATGTTTTGTAATTATTTAATTATAACATGTTATAATATTTCTATTAAAGATAATAAAATTTTACAACTAATAAATTCATTAGTTAAAATTTTATATGATTATCACACAATAACTATCACACGTATCCTGTCCCATAGCCCAGTTGGTAGTTGAGCCGGTGTCCTCTTCATGAGGCGCCGGTTCGACTCTTGCTTGTGGCGAAAGGGGCAGGACCAGGCAATGATGGTAAGAACTTGTTAGCCATTAGTTGCGCAAGTTCGAGCCTGAGCCGGCCCCTGTTTTCATCCGGCCGTTACTCCAGCGAGGTCACTCGTGTGGAGGCGGCACGGTTTCTGGGCGAAAGCTGTAGCCAAGTCTGACTACCCAGCGCGGGCCCGCTTAAGACAATGTAAGTCTGGGCAGATCTTGGTTAGGGTCCCCGATTTGGGGATGTGAATATCCTTAAAAACAAGAAGTTCACCTTTCAAAAAAAAAACTATCACACGTAGTAACATTTTATAACGGGAAAATCACGAATTTAGCCAAGAGTTGGTCAAAATTTCAAAAATAGCCCGTTGACACCCCATAAAATGTCGTTTCACGAATTCCAACCCAGCTCAACACATAAGTTAAGAACTTTTCTTAGGCTATACGATATGGTCCCGTCCTTCATCCCGGCGCCGGCGTCACCCCATCCCGCCACCCCCCGTCTTCATCCCGTCCCCGTCCTCTCCGTCTGTTTCTCGACGTCCAGGACGATCCAAAACAGGTGGGCCCCCTTTGTTTGTTTGTTTGTTTGTGAATGGGATTTGTACATTAGGCTTTAATACTTGTACATAGTTTTGTGGGGTAGGATCATCTAGCAC
This sequence comes from Helianthus tuberosus, assembly GCA_030545235.1. Lineage (NCBI taxonomy): Eukaryota > Viridiplantae > Streptophyta > Magnoliopsida > Asterales > Asteraceae > Helianthus > Helianthus tuberosus. The sequence goes on from JARYGA010061043.1 coordinate 62,333, forward strand.
CATCCTCTCATACCCTCTAGTTTAGTGGGATGGACCATCCTCGGGAGGACTGTGACGTGGCGCCTACGTGGCGGATCATCCTCCCTTGGAGGACCATCACCATACCCACTAGCCTTAAAGGCCAGTCATCTTTTGCCACGTGTTAACTGACATCTCATGTCACCATCACCTGCATCTTTCTCTCTCATCTTTCTCTCTCTCTTTCATCTACCTATTTCTTCTTCACTCCCACCCTATACTCCCTGTCTTCATCTTCTTCACCTCCCACCACCACCACCCTCACCTCCCACCACTGCCCTGCAACCTCCCACCACCCTCACCGAGCACCACCACCCTGCAACCAACCACCACCCTCACCGAGCACCACCACCCTCCACCCACCACAACCATGTCAGTGAACGTTCACCTTTGTTCAGCCATATCAGAGGTGTTTCGAGTTCCTTCAACATATCAAAGGTTCCGACTCAGACTGTTCCGACTCGCAACCACCTTACACCACCACCAACTTTCTTGTCCGATCATCTTCAGTTCTTCACCAACGTTCATCACTGTCGCCATACATCGTCTTCTCCACTTCATCATTCATCATCACATTAACCTCCATCACCAAACATCTGTCAATCTTCGTTCACCATCATTATTCTCCGCTCATCGATACAACTCCGTCACATCCAACACCACCTTCGTTCAACACATCCTGAACGACCACCGTGCAACATCATCATCATTCACCTTCTCCGACGCAACCTCCGGTTACCATCACCATCATCCACCTCCTCCGATCACCACTCATCGAATCACAATCATACATCAGCCATTCGTTTTTTAAAACTTGAAGCAACTGAGATATTAAAAAATTGGTAGCTGTTCACATGTTTTAAAAATTTTAGGGTTGGTGGTGGGTGTTGAGAAGAAAGACAAAAGTTTTGTTGGTGACAGATTCTAGTGTCAGGAAAGAACCAAAGAAGACAGGGACTGAACAGCCAAAGAAGACAGGTGGACACGTGGCAAAAGGTGAGTGGCTGCTTTGGAAAGCTCTTTTAAGCCATGTCGGAACTTGTGAAAAGGCTCGTAGAGCCGTTTCAGTTGGCCATTTTTGAAAAGTTGACCATTCAATTGCTATTTTGGTGATCATCCCTTTTATAACCGAATAATTACATGATTATCATGAAGCATGAAACTTGTCATTTACATTAGAGTAAATTGCCATTTTAGTCCCTGAGTTTTGACCAAAATTGCCACTTTAGTCCAAATAGTTTTTTTTTTGTCATTTTAGTCCAAATAGTTTTGTTTTCTTGCCATTTTAGTCCAAATAGTTTTGTTTTCTGCCATTTTAGTCCCTGAGTTTTGTCATTTGTTGCCATTTTCATCCAACCCACTAACTCCATTAAAAAAATTTATTTAACTTAGGTGAATTTTGGTCGAACCACATTTTTCTTTCTTTTTTTGCAGGTGCGATGGTATGGGGATGGTGTTGTGCCAGTTTACAGTGAAGATGATGGCGGTTGTTGTTGGTTTTACGATGATGACGGTGATGTTGGTTAATGACGTGGGTGGCGTAAAAGTGTCCGGTGGTGGTGGAAATGGTGGGTGGTGATGGTGGTGGGGTGGGTGGGTGGGTGGTGACGGTGCAGGGACTAACCTTCTATCATCGCCACCACCTGCCTGCACCGTCACCACCCACCCACCCACCCCACCACCATCACCACCTACCAGGGACTAAAATGGCAGAAAACAAAACTATTTGGACTAAAATGGCAAGAAAACAAAACTATTTGGACTAAAATGGCAAGAAAAAAACTATTTGGACTAAAGTGGCAATTTTGGTCAAAACTCAGGGACTAAAATGGCAATTTACTCTTTACATTATTTGTAGCAATTATTATGAACTTGAAAAAGAGATGAAAACATGAACCAAGATGAATTTGTTTGGTAATATATTGAGGTAAAAGAAAGAAAAAACACATACAATTAAGGATGAGTTGGACCCAAAATTTCTAGAAATCAAGCTGAGTTGGAGAGAATTCAAACTGAAGTGGGGTCATTCCCTAACAATAATGACCTTCGTGAGGAAGAGGCGGCTTTCCTGAATGCTTATAAAGAGGCGGGTCGGGATATGGAAATGTTTTTGCAGCAAAAAGCCAAGGTCACTTGGCTGAAGGAAGGGGATCATAACACGAAGTATTTTCATAAGGTGGTCAAATCTAACCAACACAGAAACAGGATTCATATGGTGGAGAATGTGAATGGGATTCGTTTCACGGGTGCTAGTGTTGCGGACCAATTTGTAGCTCATTTTGAATCTGTCCTCGGAGTTGCTGCCAACACAACCCCTATTAACGATCCGGAGACGTTATTCACAGCCCGTGTCACTCCCTTTGATGCTGCCATCATGGTGCAAACGGTCACTTCGGAGGAAATTAAAAATGTCATGTTTGAGATTGAAGAATGCAAGGCTCCGGGTCCAGATGGATACTCTTCTAAGTTTTTCAAGTCTGCCTGGAGTGTGGTAGGTGATGATGTCTGTCAGGCGGTTAAGAGTTTTTTCCAGTCCGGTAAACTTCTTAAGGAGATCAACGCAACTGTTATTGCTCTTGTGCCTAAGGTTGATACCCCGTGTAAGGTTACTGATTTCCGTCCTATAGCGTGCTGCAATGTTATTTATAAATGCATTAGTAAAATCATCGCCAGCCGAATAAAAAATGTGTTAAAGTATATTGTCAGTGATAATCAATGTGCGTTCATCCCAGACCGCCAAATCAGCGATAATATTTTACTTGCACAAGAGCTTATGCGTAACTACCATAGAAAAAGGAGTGAAGCCCGATGTGCGTTCAAAATCGATATACAGAAGGCGTATGATACAGTGGAGTGGGACTTCTTAAAGACGTGTCTTCAGCATTTTGGGTTCCCTCCCAAAATGATAGGATGGATCATGAGCTGTGTTACCACTACTTCCTTCTCTATAGCTGTTAATGGGGAACATAAGGGATTCTTTAAGGGTAAACGTGGCCTCCGTCAGGGTGATCCTATGTCCCCCTACCTCTTTACCCTTGTTATGGAAGTGCTTTCGTTAATGATCTCAAGAAAGGTTCGTCACAATGACAACTTTATGTATCATTGGCGATGTAAGAAAGTTGGCCTCACACACCTATGCTTTGCTGATGACCTCTTACTTTTCTGTCATGGGGATGTGAATTCTGTGTTTACGCTTATGGATGCTCTTGAAGAATTTAAAGCTGTTTCTGGGCTGGTTCCCAGCATTCCAAAAAGTACAGTTTATTTTGGTAATGTCGATCCTGAGGTCCAAGATGTTATTGAAGACCAGATTCAGTTTAGAGTTGGTGAGCTCCCTGTTCGATATCTGGGGGTCCCACTTCTGTCTACCAGACTTCGACATAAAGACTGTACTCCTCTGATCGATAAAGTTAGGAAAAAGCTTTTGGATTGGAAGAACAAGGCCTTGTCTTTTGCTGGAAGGCTTCAGCTGATTACCTCTGTTCTTAATTCGCTGCAGGTATATTGGTCGTCGGTGTTCATGTTACCAGTATCTGTTTCCAAGGAAATCGAGAAGTTAATGCGGGGGTTCCTGTGGTGTCATGGGGAAATGAGACGGGGTAAGGCTAAGGTGAAGTGGAAGGAGGTTTGCATGCCTATGCGTCATGGTGGCTTGGGGCTCAAGCAACTTCGTACTTGGAATTGTGCTCTTATTGCAAAACACATCTGGAACATTATTACCAAAAAGGACTCCCTTTGGGTGAAATGGATTCATGCTTATAGGCTGAAAAATAGTAATTTTTGGGAGGTTAATAGTAAAGAAGACTCCTGTTGGGGTTGGCGGAAAATTCAGGAATGTCGGTCCAACCTCAGGGATCATATAGTGCATGTTATTGGCAACGGCATCAATACTTCTGTGTGGTTTGATAACTGGCACCAAAGTGGTCCCCTGAGTAATATCATTTCTTATAGAGTCATGTATGAGGGAGGTTTTTCTAGGCATAACAAAGTTGTTGACGTGATTTCTAATGGTGAATGGAAGTGGCCGGAAAATTGGCACACCCGGTTTCCTAGTCTATTCCAAATGCCGTGTGTTGATATCCATCTGAATACTCCTGACAAAGTGATGTGGAAGACCTCTAATGGTGACCTGATCCAATTTTCTGTTAGTAATGTTTGGATGGATCTTCGAGAGGAGGGTAATGAGGTTCCGTGGTTTAAATTGGTCTGGTTTAGCCAGAATATTCCTCGTCACGCTTTTATTCTATGGCTAGCTTTAAAAAACAGGTTAAAAACTCACGATGTTATGGGCAACTGGGCTAGTTCAAATAACATGAGATGCAGTTTGTGTAATGTTGTTCCGGATTCCCATGCCCACTTGTTCTTTGAATGTCCGTACTCCAGATCAATTTGGCATCATCTTAAGCTTCTTACAGAATGGGGAAATGTTTCGTATAGCTGGCCTCAGTTTGTGGAACAGATGTGCTCTCTTCCTGGAACAAGTGCTATCTGGAGTGTTATTAACCGGCTCGCGGTTGGTGCTGCTGTGTATTATATTTGGCAGGAGAGAAACATCAGAATCCAGGAACAGCGTGCCAGGCCTGATACTGTAGTTCTAAAACTGATAATAGATGCTGTTCGGTTCAGACTGTTGGGGCTCTCGTTGGCAAAATCTACTGCTTCTGTGAAAGCAGCTAGTATCTGGGACCTTCATGACGTCCAGTGGATTCAAAAACCTCATTCTCAACTATGATTCCATGTTGATGTACATGTCGTTCAGGTTCTGGTGCTGGTTTCTTGGGGGTACTTTGGGTATTTTGGGTTGGGACAGGTTATCTCGTGAGTACCTTTGGTGGCAGGCGATGACCTATATGGCTCACCGGGTTTCTGTTAACGTTGCTATTCTGATGCATTTGGATCTTGGTAATTTTTATCAGCTTTGGGCCAAGAGCTGGACGCATCAGTGTAATTATCCAGCGAATGAACTATATATTTTATTGCTGCTGTTTATGGGCCTGGGTGTTCATGCTAGTGCTACGTTCCAAAAATTTTTGTTAAGTCCAGTCCGTAACCTAGGGAGTTATCCGATTGGGTTTCGCAAGAGTTTTCAACTCTTGGGCTTGGGGATCATCGTTTTGTTGAAGGCCCACCAGTCGGGTGGGTATTCCCTCTATAATTTGCTGGCTGTGAAGGCCCATTTTTGGGTGTTTCGGGTGATCTATGGGCTGATTGTTGAAGATATCGGGCAGCAATGTTTGGGTTGGGGGTACCCGAGGACGATGCTTAATCTGAGCCTTAGGGATACCAATGATTGTGGGTCGCCCACCGTGTATGGGCTGCCTAGTATATATTCTAGTTATAGCCTTAGACGTGTTATTCATTGTAATACTAGGTTCTTGTGTATTCCTAGTTTAGGTTTCATGATTTCTTATTTTTGGTCCCCGAAGCTTGTTTCGGGTGACGTAGTGGGGGGTATGCCCCCTGAAAAGGTGTAATCTTGTTTCGTTCTTTTATAGTTTGCCGGGCAATGCCCACTTACCCAAAAAAAGTTGTGTTTTAGGCTATTAGTAAAGCCATACCTTCCGCTTAGTCACGAGAAAAGCGATACGTAAGATGTATATTCTTACTGTCCAATACTTGGTTGTGTTTGGTTTGGGATAACTAGAACCCAGAATCAAAATTAAAACCAAAAAGCCAAATTTGAGTTCTAACCCAAAACTGAAAACTTAACATATCTCTATTAATATACCAACTATTCATAAGTTAGTTTTACATAATACACCTATCTCATTGCACTATAATGCAATGGAACTAGCATTCCATCTTATCTTTTCTACTCTTTACAAAAAAATACTACACGAAATACTCGAGTGGGATTGAGGCCGGTTAGAAGAACTAACATGAAATATAAAATGTTAACTGATTGCTTCATCTTCAGACAAACCCAGGTGGCGACGCAAAGCAAGACTGTAACATCAAAGGTGAAAAGAAATACTGTTAAGAGTTGAGTATTGACATTTTGCAGTTAAGGTTATTGATAGAGTAATTTCATTTTTGTTTTGGTCAATTCCACGTGACATGACTACTATACGCTTTGTTTTGATCCTAAATTACAACAAAACTTTAGAGTCTTTTTAGAGTAAAATGTCATTTTCGTCCCTGAGGTTTGGCCAGTTTTGCGACTTTCGTCCAAAGGTTTGTTTTTCCACATCTGGATCCAAAAGGTTTGAAATCTTGCCATTTTCATCCGGCTCGTTAACTTTCATCCATTTTTCTCCGTTAAGTCAGGGGTATTTCTGTCTTTTTTTGCTAACTTCAAGGGCAATTCAGTATTTTTCACTTTATGTGAAAAACCGAATACCCCTTTCAGTGACCAAATTGTCCTTTAAGTTAACAAAAAGGACGAAAATACCCATGACTTAACAAAGAAAAATGGATGAAGTTAACGAGCCAGATGAAAATGGCAACATTTCAAACCTTTTGGATCCAGATGCGGAAAAACAAACCTTTGGACGAAAGTAGCAAAACTGACCAAACCTCAGGGGCGAAAATGCCATTTTACTCCTCTTTTTAAAAACTTAATAAACTTTGAATGTCAAAATCCAAGGGTATAAAAGTCATTTGACATGGAAGACTGACCACTACACAATCAATGGTTCAAGAACTAAGTCGGGCCAAAGGTCAATGGTGCACCAACAACTTAAGAAGCTAAATGGAGGTTTCAGATGATCATACCTGCAGTTTTTAGGAGGACTCCAAGTTGGGCTTGAAGACGACTTCATACTAGAAGGAAGAGCCATGAAGTTTTTCCAATCTTGAAGCATGATTTTAAGATCATGAACTTTGTTTTCAAGACCAACACAGCAATTCGCATGCATTGTACATACTTTTTCCATGTCTTTACTAGGTTCACAAAATCCACCAAAATATGTTGTATCTAGAAACCTTAAATTCAAGTTGAGGTCTGTAAGTATAGGATCAAATTTGATTTTATTAAGGACATCCTGATCATGCATGTTTGGATACAATTCTCTTGACGTGTACCAGTACTTGTAAAACTCTATTGACCGGATATTTGACCGTACAAAATTAAACCCTCCATTGGGTATATTGCTAGAGACGTCGGTTGAATTTCCAGAGTAATGGTCACATGCAATCTGAAAATCAGCATCTGGATAGAAATGTGGGAAGGGATCCCTGAACCACATGACATCAGCATCCTGTAAGGAAAAAAACGGAAAAAATCCAATATCGAAAACATTAGGTTATATTTATCTACAAGGGGTCAAAGGTCTAGATATAAAATAATCAGTAAAAATGAACCTAAGTCAAATGGGTCCAAAGTCATACAAAGTTTATTCTACTGTTTACAATCTCTTAAATCGCTTTTATTCAATATAGAAGATACTATTTAAGGGAATTGGTGAAAAAAGCCCTAAGGATAGTGGTTAAGAGGCGAAAACATGCATCGTTTATAGTTCCTTAACAACTTACAATCTACCATCTTGAGGTGGTTATGTTTATAATACAATAACCAATGCATGATTTTACCTCTTTAACACATCCCGTAGGGATGTTGTTATCAAATCCCTTTATTTTAGTAATAAAAAACAACACTTATTGATCTTTGCCTATGTAGCACGGGGACTCCATTTATGTGGCCGTACCCGTCTCGGGTACTTGTCGGGGACGGAAACGCCATGGGTACTCGTTGGGGACGTTTCCTAAACGTTTTCAATGTCTGGGACGTATCTGATAGAAGTATCCAGCCCATTACCATTTATTTTTAGGGTTTTAACCCTTTCAAATTCCACAACCGGCCATTAAATAAATAGACCTATCATATTCGGCTTCTCTAATCTCTAAACTCTCAAGTCTCATCATCTCTAATTCTCTATCGATTGTCGATCTCTCACTAGATGAACCGGAATTTGAAAATGATTTGATTATTGATAATTAATTACCTTTGGAAGATGTAGTATTTTTTGAATTTGTTTAATATATTTTTATTTTTTATATTTTTTATTGTCGTACCTGTATCTTGGAATTTTGAGTTTTGCCGTTCCTCGTTCCCGTATCGTCCCCGTACCCTGATCCCGTACCCGTTCCAGTGCTACTTAGATCTTTGCAATCTTTACATCCGTTATATGGTTATGAATTTTCTTTATTATTTATAAAAGAAACGGGTCAATCATGGTAACTGAATGAGGTGTGCAGCACAGAGTCAATGAAAGAACTGAATAAGCTCAAAAAAATACAGTAGCTATGGTTAATTTCAACCGCAAGTTCATCAGCATACATTCTAAACTGAAGATTTTTCCGTGTGACTTGTTAATGTTTAGTCATTGTCATTGCGACTGTTATCGTCATTCTACTGGTCTTGTTTACTAATTAAATGCTACAGATCATATGGAATTTTTCATGTTGTATCTTCCACATGCCATTGGCATCAGTATTAAACTTAATCATATAGTACCTATGTTAGTTGAGGTTTAAAGACTGCATTGTATGCGTCAATGTGTTTATGTGTGTGTGTGTGTGTGTGAGTGAGAGAGAGAGAGAGAGAGAGAGAGAGGAGGATCACCGTAAAAAGAAAGTTGTACCCCATCTCAAGCACAGAACGTAAGAAATCAATACGTCGCCACATCATCTTCAAGTAATCAGGGGTCATAAAATAGGCCTCTTGAGAGAAATCAACCCCCTCGGTAGTTAGAGCAAAGCAATGTGTATGCACCCTTCTACAACTTGCAAATGCCTTCTGATCTAAAGTAATAATCACCAAATGATTCAAAAGTCTACTGGTGTGGTAACCAAGCCTAAAACTTGTCAGAAAGAGATCCAAAATTGAATTATTTGGGTCAGCCCAAGCCTCATTCAAAGTTGTTAAAATAACCGTGTTGTCTTGCATAGAAGCCGCCTTTAAAACTGCTTCCAAGCTAGTATCATCACTGTCCTACAATTGGTACAAAAGCTGTCATGAGAGCATGTTGTATAATACATCACATGCTACTGTCAATGCACAATAACAATGTAACAAATTCACAATAGCTTATGGTTTATAATCAAGTGAACCTTGTTAGAGCCTACATTTGTATTCCACTTTGTTTTAGAGAAATTTCATAGAGATCTCTTCATAGTTCATACAATCACACATTTACATAATTACATCCCCCTAAAATCATATAATCTCAATCAAATTTAGCTGTTTACAAAGATTATTGAATGCTATTTTACATGTTTGGTGCATCTCATCTGCATACACGATAAACCTGATGACAGAATGATTATTGAACATTGAATAACGAATAAAGCCTAAAGTATGCAATCTGTCACAGCTTAAATTAGGTATACATAGTCAAAACTGATCACCAAACTGTTTATAATGATTAAATTAGCTTTTACAAAGATTATTGAATGTTATTTTACATGTTTGGTGTATCTAATCTGCATACACCATAAACCTGATGGCAGAACGATTACTGAACAGAGTATACTGAATAAAACCGAAAGCAAGCAATCTATCACAGCCTAAATCAGGTCTACATTATCACTACTAATCTGATACTCCTTTATACATAAAAGCATAAAATCCTAATAAACTATTCACAAAATCAAAACCACAACATGTAATAACCGATAAATAACTGTTACAGCAACATCTAAATTTAACAAAACAATAACTGAATTAGAAAACTAACCGACAACGAGTTGAACTTAATGGTAGAATGATTATTGAGCATGGTAAAATGAATAAAACCTAAAGCATGCAATCTATCACTGCCTAAATTAGGTCTACATTGTCACTACTAATCACCTAAACTTTCATAACAATCAAATCAGCTCCAATACACATAACCGCATAAACTCCTATAAACAATTCAAAAAAAAATCAAAACCACAACATATAACTACTAACAATCAACTTTTACAGCAACATCTAAATTCAACAAAACAATAACTAAATCGGAAACCTAACAGACAACGACTTGAACTTAATGGCAGAATGATTCCTGAACACAGTATAACGAATAAAACCAAAAGCATGCAATCAAATTAGGTCTACACATAACCGCATAAAATCCAAATAAACACTTCACAAAACCGAAACCGAAACCATAACATACAACTACTAACAATCAACTATTACAAAAACATCGAAATTCAACAAAACGATATTTAGATCAAAACCTAACCGACAACGAGTTGAACGATATTGCAGAAGAGAACATATCCGTAGACGAAACTAAATAGTCCGGAAGTCGGATCTGGCATGTATCAATAGCTCTATAGAGAATGAGATAAGAAAAACCGAACAAGAAGAACAACAGCGCGGTGGTGCGAGCACGGTGGAGGACGGTGAGCGGTTTAAATTCCGATAAGTAGCCACGCAGCATTTCTCCGGTGAACAGACAGATGTAACCGGAAACTGTTGCCGGAGATGATGCTAGAAGACGGCTTGTTGCTATTGTACGCGTCCGGTGCAGTGGTTCCGGTCTCATCGACAAAATCCCCACCGGTTTTGGGGGCGAGTGTGAATGAGGGGGAGATCAAGGACGGTTACCGAAAATAAGCGCAATTGTATATGTATAGTACGGAGATCTACGTACAACTCGATATGCGTAGAGTACAAGCTTGTCGATGCAATTATAGGGATAGTTGATTACTTGATTTTGTCGGTTGATGTGAAAATTCGCGTCCTACAGGAAACGACGTCGTGTTTAGAACATAGTTAGGTGACCCACCGCGCATAGGCTGGTATGTGGACTAGGCGTAACACTATACGGTGTGAGGGCTTGGGTTGGGGGTATTGCTTGACACGTGGTGAGCGTGGCGTGGCCAGCCACGTGGATTTTTTTTTGGTTTGGCAACGGCTACCCTCAACGGCTCAATCGAACCAGCCAATCAAAGACAGCCATGTCACCCATCCCTCGGCCTCAGGGGCGGATTTAGACCCATTCACCGGGTTCCCAGGAACCCAGTCTTTTCGGAAAAAAACGTTTTTTTTGTAGTGTAAATCTTGTATGATTTGGAAAAAAACGTTTTTTTGTAGTGTAAACCTTGTATGATTTGGAAAAAGGAACCCAGTGATTTATCCGGCTGGATCCGCCACTGCTCGGCCTCACGCCAGGCTCAATCCCTACGACAAAGGGGCAACACCATGCTCAACGCTTGCCCGATGTAGCCAGCTTTAAAGCCAAACTGCCGCCCCAGCTCACACCCCGCAGTCTAAGCCACAAACAAAGTGAGGGGCTAAAAAAAGCATTTGAATGAAAGAAATTAAAATATATTAGATAGAAAAATAATATGTTTTAATTAGTAACGAAAGTTCTAAAATAGTGAAGATTCACATATAATTTCAAAACGTTAAAGTTTTAAAATTCTAAAAGTTCTAAACTATATCATATGTCTATATCTGAATGAAAGTTGCTTTAATTGGTATTGTGAAATCTTATATTGTTAAGAAGAAAAATACATCTTCATTACATAAGAAAAAGAATAAACCGGTATTTAGTGCCCCTTGTGAGTTAAACAATTAAATTGAGCGTCTAGGAACTAGAAGTGCAATTAGTGGGTCTTGTCTGGAAAATGCGCCTAGGCGTATGAAGCGGGGGCTTTTAATAACTATGATTTAGAAGGCTTATTTTTCATCAAGCTAGTGTACCTTATCGATCTCGTAATATATTGGTGCTGACCAAACATATACAGTAAGGTATTCGATTTTAGATTTAGCTTAACATTGAAATATGTACTATGCGGCATGATACTGGTTTAGAACTTTTAACAGTAACATACCAAATCAGTACTGACCAAATATATACGGTACAATATTGATATTAAGTTTTAATTTTAGCTAATACATACCGATACCTTATCTTTGAGAATGAGATACCTACTCTATACGAAAACTCTTTCTAACAATTTTGATATATCAAAAGCCAAAAAAATTGTTTAAGACACGAAACTGTGAAATTAGTTACAAACGTGAGTTATACGCAAAATCCTTGCATATGCTATATAGATTCTTTTTATGTCAACGTTAAATATCATAATCTCATTTTCTAAGTTGGAACGAAACCTACTCAATTTTACATCATTTTAACTATAAAATTTTTGACATCTTGTATGGCCAAAAAAATATCCGATATATATTTTCTGCCAACTTCGAAACTTCACTTCAGGGCCAGCCCGAAGGGTGTGCAGGGTGGGCCACCGAACAGGGCCCAAAGTCTCATAGGGCTTCTATTTTATATTTAATTTAAACTAGGGTTAAGACCCGCCCGCGTTGCGGCGCGGGTACATCGTAAATATTGAATGGATTAGTCCAAACGTTATATGATGCATTAACCATATGAAAACACATATTTCGACGTATCCAGTTGAACTCAGTGTAACCTGTATAAGCATTGTGATTGGATCAAACGTAAAGTAAATGGAATTCATATCGAACAATCATAACGTATTATATGTGACCCAACTCATACACAGAAAACGTAACATGTATGAAGGAAAATATGCACATGTAATCGAAAGGGATTAATTAGAGCTTTCGAAAAAAAGGGAGAAAAAAAACCATAATTTGACTCCACTCGGTTCGAAACAAACTTTACGAAACATACATAAAATAAACACGAAAACATATTATATTTGACCTAAATCAGTTCCCAAAAAAGTTTACCTCAAAACGTAGAACAACTTGAATTTATACCAAAACGTACGTAAAAATATGCACGTAAAAATGGTTTCTTTAAAGGAAAACGTATTATATTTGACCTGACTCGTCTATAAAAAAGTTTACGTCGGAATATAGAACAAATCATATTTATACATACCGGTACATAAAATATGCACACAAAAATTAGTTTTTAAGTAAAGGAAGAACAGGGGTAAACCGAAAGAAAATATTAGTAAAAAATTTAATATGTTAAAAACGTTTGTAAAATCGTGCCAAGTAGTACCAATGCCACAACGATATCGACTCTCAACATCGTAAAAATAAAATAGATAAAATGGTAAAAATTACACAGAACGAAAAGTAGACTAAAACCGTTGAACCATGCACACCCGTTACAGTGTCTTAATGCGGAGAAATTAAGCAGAAACGTAAAATGTAGAAAATAATAACTTAGTTTATCTACGACCCGCCCGTTGCGACGAACTTTACAAAAGGGGAAAAATGGACTCGTTGCGACGGGTCTATCATATATGAAAAATAGAGCAAAAACGTTGAACCTCACATGCACGCTACGACATGTTAACTCGCAAAATTTTGAACGAAACGTAAAACGAAAAACTTGCAAAAGATAAAAAGTATGGGGGACCAAAGTTGTAAATAACAAAGTGTTGTGTTAAATTATAAAAGATGAAAAACTTAGTTAAAAGTAAAAAAAAAAAAGTGGGTTAAAATGTAAAGGATAAAACTTTTAGGTTGAAAATAGAAAATTAAGTTTTTTTTTTTTTTTTGGAAAACTCCCCAAGCATAAGTTACAAGTGCTAATGCACAAATAAGTTGCAAAGTTATATAGGTGTTGTGTTAAATTATAAAAGATGAAAAACTTAGAGTTAAAAGTAAAAAAGGGTTAAAATGTAAAAGATAAAACTTTTAGGTTGAAAATGGAAAATTAAGTTTTTTTTTTGGAAAACTCCCCAAGCATAAGTTACAAGTGCTAATGCACAAATAAGTTGCAAAGTTATATAGGTTTTAATACGAATCAAAACATGACTGATATGTTGATATAGTTCAGTTGGTTGACCGCTACGATTAATTCACATGAGATACAAGTTCGAAACTAGGTATTCCGCTATAATTTTTAAACCTTTTTCGTCTCACCGCACCCCCATCTTTAAGGGCCTTGTTTTAGAACATCCATTGATCACAAGAAACGAAAAGCTGATACAAAAGTTAGAGCATTTATGGCTTGCTTGGAACTTTTAATTATAAGTTATTAAATACACATTGGAAAATTGAAACATTTATGGCAGGCAATGGCATATTGTTTGAAAAATATGAGTCATTATAAAATAGTAGTAGTTCAAAAAAAAATGAGTGATTCGGTGGATGAGATGAATAAATCAATGGTGACAATGAAGGAAATGGAGGGTCTAGATTTTCAGGAGAATATGGAGAATGCTATGACTTGGGTGAGTGCATACCATTTGAGGGGTATATAAATATATAATGAATGTTGCAGAGTTAATAAGCATTGCATTGTCTCTTGTTACTAATATTTCTTCCACTTCATGGCTTAAATTATCAGCTGTTATGAATTATTAGGTTCAGACAAAATTCTCACATTCACAACGGTTCTTCTTTTGTATATATATGTATGATATGATATTCTTTTGTATATATATGTATGATATGATAAGAGAAAGACACACGATTTTGTAGAGAAAGAAAAACTTATCCCCAATTAAAGAAAGAAAGAAGAAGACGGATATCAAGGATTCAAGTGATTCTGTCCCTATTGATATATGGAAACCATACATCTTGGAGGAAAGGTGAAAGGGATGTGAATTAGCCCTTTGTTTGATCAGTTATACACAAGAGTAGTTGTATTTTTACAGTGGTTTTATAACACGTTATCAGCACGAAGCTCTAGCCAAGCACGAGGCTCTAGCCAAGGAAACGTTCAAGCAATTATAATCAAAGTAAGTGTTTGATTAATTTATATAAACTATAATTGTTATGATAAACGTAATATTTCTTTTATACCGTGGGATTGTTTTCCTTTAGGAGACTCAGTTATCCAGACACTCCTATCATAAAAACATCTAAATCCCATACTTAATAATAAAAATGAGTACGAGGTACCTATTGCTATGGGAATATAATAACTTTGGGACTACTAACAATCTAAATTTATTTATGCACCTAACATTTACATTTATGTTATCTAACATTTATTTATGCACCTAACATTTACATTTATGTTATCTAACATTTATTTTCTAATGTTTAATAACGTTTATTTATGTTATAAAACTGGCCTAAAAGCATTTTGTGTGATGGAAACTTAGGCTCCTTTTGAGCTTCTTTATTGCAGTTTCTTTAAAGAAAAAGATTACAATAGGAAACAAAAGATGGATATATCCGTGTGTGGTGTATGTTCACATATATAAGAAAACAAGATTTTTACTGTGCGCTTTTACTGTGCACAATAATTTGACTAATAATTATTTCCTTTACTGTGCACATCGTTGTCATCTACTATTCATAATAATTTATTTATTATTGTGCATACTAATTATATATATATATCCGTAAAATGACTATGCATATTTTATTATAAAATTGCCAATTATTAATATTATCACTGTTGTTATCAGAACCATTTAAAAATGATACTCAGCACGTTACCCACGATACCTACCGAATCTAATATTAAACATTTTGTTTGTTACCGAAATTTTCAAACCTAATACAGTAAAACTATTTTCAAGGTGCATCATGGAAGCCTTAACCAAGCGTATTGTGTAAGCTTAATTTTTATCTATATAAGTAACCCACCACTCGTGTAAATCCTCAAACCAACTGAACTTCTGATATAGTTCGACACATACCCAAAACAACTCATACTCAAATTCTATTTTTTTAGATCTCAAACAAATCCCAATATTACTATCATGAGTCTTCAGTTTTCTACTCGTGCACACGCTGAATCTTCAAACGCAGCAGAAATTCGTGCCCAGATCGAAGTCCATAAATTTCTTCAGTTTAGGGATGCACGCACCCATACGAAATGTCTAACCCTCAGGAGGCTTAAAGTTAATACTATTAATAGTATTGACTGGAACATAACGGGGATTCTAGACAAAGATGATCGACTGACGAGGTTACTACCAATTGGTTCACCATGGCGTCGTTTTTTTGATATCTTAGAACCCTCATACGATGAATTTGTATATGAGTTCTGGTCTACTTTTCATTTCACACGAAATAAAAACCTATCTGAGCCCTCTATCGATTTTAGACTCGGTGGAAAAACTTTTAATTTGTCATTATCTGAGTTCACAGTACATTTAGGTATTTATACAGAAGAAGAGGTTAGATCACCTATATTTATAAACGCATTAACCGAATATCCTGATCGCATACAAGATTATTGGTCTACACTTACACCAGCAGTGTGGAGTAAAAATAATAATTCAAGAACATTTAGAGATCCTCTTTATCAATATATGCACCGTGTTCTAGCCAACACGATCAGGGGCGCACGTCTAATCTACACAGGGTTAGTGGTACTGATCTCTTCCACTTATACAGTATATTCGAGTCAGTCCATTGTAATATTGCTTACTCTCTTGCTATGTACTTTGAGCAATACCAAACACGTCTCCCGAAAAACCTTATGGGAGGATCATACATAACAAAAATAGCTAAATCTCTAGGTGTCATAAACGATCAGATTATTCAAGAAGGAAATTCATCCAAAAAGTCTTGAATTGCTCCAGTTAAAATTAATATCCAAGAAGGACAAAGACATATTGAAAATCTTATATATCAGATACTAATGCTTTAGCTCGAGTTGATATAACAGACAAGCAAAGGGATAATAATAATATGGCTATTGAATCCCGTTTGAAACATGAGAGGCCAGTCGGTTCAAAGGATAAAACATCCTCGAAATAGAAAAAGGCCATGAAAAGGAAATTGGGTTCAAAGGATAAAACATCCTCGAAAAAGAAAAGGCACTAAAAGGGAAATTGACCATAAAAGAAAAATGGTAAATTCAATTCCCTTAGGAAGGAGTGAATGATAATACCTTCCCTCAGAAAGAAGTAAATGATTCCAACATAGAATTGTCGATTAATTATGGTCATACACATATATTATGGAATCAAGATGAAATAGAAAGTTTGAAGCATAATAGACCATTTGATTTTTCAAACATTAAATTTCTTGAAAAATAGGAAGTTATTGTACATATGCTTATATTTAACCAAAAAGGAAATCTCACAAACTAGGCACCTAGCTCGGTTGGCTAGGTGCGCGAAAGGGTGTGGCCTAGACCCGGGTTCGATCAAGGGGACGGCCAGTTTCACCATTTTAATTTTTCATTAACACATTGCAAGATGAATTATATTTTCCTTTTCATATTCTCCTAAGGTGAAACGAAATTTTTGATACACTTAAGGTATGTAAGGTATAATTTATATTTTTACTAACACATCGAAACAAGTTTGGTTAGTTTTTGTAAATGCAGGTAATGTAACAAAACACAGTTGTGGATCTTATGATAATTGTTTCCAAAATGAACCAGAAGTCTCATATGAAGATCATATAACACTGATCGGCAAAAGATTGCCTACCTAAGGATCAAGCGAAAAAATTGTTGTCTATAAAGCTTTGATCAACTTTCAAGGAAGATAGAGACAAGTCACATAAATAATACATATTAAAATGAGGGGGAGTACTATACAAGTTGCACTCTTTTTCCCTTAACTAAGTTTTATCCCATTGGGTTTTCTTAGTAAGGTTTTTAATGAGGCAACATACATGATCCAGAAATATCAGGAGAAGACTATACACTGCACTCTTTTTCCCTTAGCTATGATTTTATCCCACTGGGTTTTCCTAGCAAGGTTTTTAACGAGGCAGTATTCCATAGTCAAAACCTAAAGTTGAAAATTGTCATCCAACTTGGAACGTATGGATTATTGATCAAGTGAATGGTGATAATATGTCTGAGGGGGAGTGTTATGAATTATTAGGTTCAGACAAAATTCTTACATTCACAACGGTTCTTCTTTTGTATATATATGTATGATATGATATTCTTTTGTATATATATGTATGATATGATAAGAGAAAGACACACGATTTTGTAGAGAAAGAAAAACTTATCCCCAATTAAAGAAAGAAAGAAGAAGACGGATATCAAGGATTCAAGTGATTCTGTCCCTATTGATATATGGAAACCATACATCTTGGAGGAAAGGTGAAAGGGATGTGAATTAGCCCTTTGTTTGATCAGTTATACACAAGAGTAGTTGTATTTTTACAGTGGTTTTATAACATCAGCAAGTTAATAAAGGTTACTTTGTTGAGGAAAAGCCGACGCCATATATTGCTCCTTTATTGTTGTAATATATTTATGTTTGGTTTTATGATTTAGTTAGGCTATGTACGTACCAGTGTACTCCTAAAGAGTGGAAGATGTAAGCTTGATATGGATGATAAGTTATTTGTTCTATACTAGAAAATTATTAGCAAAATCCGATTACGTTCTTGAGGGGCGGTGATGGGTCAAAAAGATTGCGAATAGGGCCCATTTTTTTTTTATCTCGCACAAGGCTAAAATTTTATGCCTTGGTTCACCTAAACGGACATGTGCAAATCATTATTTTCTTTTACCTTCCACCGTACTAATTCATTAAGTTTTTATAATTTAATGTTTTAAAATTAGATTGGAAGACGTTTTTTTTCTACAAAATGAGACAATGAAATTGGTCATTAGTGACATCTGAGACAGAGCACCAGTGGCGTACTTATAATATAATCAGGGGTGTCACGGGCTACGCTTAACCCTGTTTTCGTAGTGTAATTTTTTTTTTCGGTTTTATATAAAAGATACCTTTAAACAAATACGAGGATACTCTTAAAAAATATGATACTTTAATTTATTAAAATTCCAAATTTTTATAAGCACAAACATTTTACAACACCAAACTTGTATAATAATTAAGCACAAATTAAATATAATATAATTGAAAGACGCTCAATTGATAAACATAGCCCGAGCCCCAAAACAATTTTTTTTTATTATTGTATGATTGCTCGGTAAAAAATTCTTTTGAGATACCCCTAAATTAATGTGGAGCAAAACTATTGGAGCAAAACCGTTAAAATGACCAAACCACAGGGAGCAAAATGGAAGTTTACTCTAAATTTTATGTATATTTGTTTAATAAATTTCTTTTAATATTAATATTATTAATTAATAGCAAATATATAAACCTCACTTATTTTTATCCTTATCTTTATCTAAAATTAATAAATAACTTTAATTTTGCAATTTAGACTCTTTGTTTTTAACTTTTAACCCAAAGTTTTTCTTTTTTTCAATTTAATCTCAACTCTTTTTTATTTTCAATTTTGGTCCACCATACTTTTCATCTTTCCCAAGTTTTTCGTTTCGTTCTAAATTTTGTGAGTTAATGCAACGCAACGTTCGTGCGTGTGGGGTTCAACATTTTGTCGTATATTTTTTTCCCGTTTGACTGGCCCGTCGCGTCACATCTATTTTTCTGCGCTTGACAAGTTCGCCCAACACGCGGGTCCTGGATGGACTTAGTTATTTTTTCTATGTTTTACGTTTCGGTTTAATTTCTCAGCAACGAGTGCGCGTGATTCAAAAGTTTTATGTATGTTTTTCGCTCGGCGTTATTTTTTTTCCCGTTTTTATTTATTTTGTTTTTGCGAGCTTTTCCGGTGTTGGTGGTTGCTGAAAATGGTATAGTATTGCTACTACTTAAAATAGTTTTATGACAAACGCTGCAACACAGGAGCTTAATACTAGTGAAGAAATAAATGAAAACAAATTGTCGGTGGAATTAGATCGAAAATTTAAATGGAATCCATTTGGGCTTCAACTAAATCATGTGATTGGGCCAAGCTAAATCATGTAGGCCATACGTTGGATCCAAAGTAGAGCTGCACAAATCGGGTTTTTTTTTCTAATCCCCGGGTTCGGGTATATATCCGGATACGGGTATGACCGGGTTTTGACTTTTCGGGTATTGGTCATACCCGGTCGGGTTCGGGTCCGGGTTTTGGCCAGAAAATCTATACCCTGTGTATCGTGGTTTGGGTAGGGTTCGGGTTTT
>JARYGA010061043.1:82356-133100 GCA_030545235.1 Helianthus tuberosus
CACATTCTTTTACATAATCTTTGTTAAACTTTTTAATGATTTCATTAAGAGGTAGCCTCTTAATGTCATTCAGATGCTACCAAACAGCCCCTTAGTGTATTATATGATCTATTCATGAACGGGTGTTTGTGTTTGTTTGTTTCCATTTGTATTCATCAACGTTTGTTTTCGTTTGTTGCCTAAAATTAACAAACAAACACGAACAAGTTTATTTCTTTAACAAACGAACACGAACATAAAATCTCGTTCGGTAAGTGTTCATGAACAGTTCGTGAACACATATATTCTTTAACAAACGAGCATGAACAAAATCTCGTTCGTGTTCGTTCGGTTCGTTTACAGCCCTAGTTAGGGATGAAATGATTCATGAAAAGTGTAATGTTCCATTAGACGGAATGATATGGCTATAGAGTCATATATTTGGGTTTTAAATGATTCATTTATTTTGTTAAAGGGTATTTTGAGTGTTTAACTAATGGTCCTTCTCATTTCAAAATTTTAACATTATATATACTTTAATATTTTCACGTTAGTTTTAACATTATATATATACTTTAATATTTATTTATTACAAAATTATAAGAACTCTCCCCCACTTATTAGTTTTGCATAAATTTGTAGGCATTCTAAAGAGCATTTTGAATGAATCAAAGTTTTTCTCATTTACAATTTAGTAGATTAGTTCATATATATTGATGAAATTTATTAATATCATATTCAGTTGACTTCATTAATATAATTTTTTTTTGAACGGCGAAACTTCTATATATATACTAGTGGGAAACCCGCGCGTTGCAGCGGAGTCGACAATACGGGACGAGAACATAATTCAAACCTTAAAACGATTAAAGAATTACCCGCGCGTTGCAACAGGGTGGACAAAATTTGACCCATGATTTAACAATCAAAACAGTTAATTTCTTGTATAGGTCGTAATGAGTCACATGTAGTACCAATTTGTTTAAACTTTTATATAGAAATAGTGTGTCATCTATGAATAATAGTCGTTTTAAAAAGCATACTTGATATGAAACTTCAATTCTCATATTTGGTCTTGTAGTCGCTTTTGTAATTGAAAATGATATTTATGTATATGGGAAGATAGGGAAACGGGTCAAAAACAAGTAAATTATTGGTGAAAAAATTGTGGGGTCAGTTGGGATTCGTTTCAAACAAATAGTTTAAAACAAGTAAACTTCAATGCGGAATACCCGCGCGTTGCCATGGGTAAGTTACATTACAATTCATTTCAACACTAAAGGGATGCGTTCTCAAATCGAAAAAGCACATAACAAAACCAATGGTGTCATTGTAGTTGTTTATAGTTAGTCATAAAGAAATAAACATGATGTTTGTATCATATAACCTAATGGGGTCTACACCAATCAAACAAGAATATGTATTTTAATGAATAGATGGAAAGATTTTGATGACGAGACAGAAGAACATATATTTCAAACATAATAATTGAATAAAAAATTTTAGCTGCAAGTATCATACTATTCTTTGATGGCTCATTTGCTTCCTTAGAAGACTCAGCCTCATCCTCCTGCTGCTTTGAAGATTCAGAGAAAATCTCCCCAACAGCAGCAATGATCTGTTGCGAAAAGAAATGACATTAAATATAAAAATACATTACATATATACAGTTAACAAGCTCCAAATTCCTTCAATCATATCTACATAACCCAAATTGTGCAGCGGTTGGTGGTTGGTAGAGGTTGTGCGGCGGCGTTGGAGGAAAATACCACTTGCGTACGACTCCTCCCCCAATTTCCCATCTCTTCTTCTTCTTCTTTCTCTCTCTCTCTCCACTAAATTTGTCAGCCTCCTTAAAGGGCGATGCATTTCTGCCTACCAACAACAATCAAAACAGGTTAGATGATGAAAGAGACTGGTTGACAAACGATGTGTTGTGGCGAAGCTTTTGTTACGATTGAAGCTCCTTTCAGATTTAGATACAGGGTTTGTCTCTAGCAAAATCTTTATATTTTGGCTTTTAAGACAGTTTTGTATCTGCCCTTCAATTTCATTTCCCTCTTTCCGACTCCAAATTTACGACTCCGAACAGGTGGGCATGTCATTAACATTTTCTCCTCTAATTTGGATCTAGATCCTCTCGGCCTCGGATCTCCAGTTTCAATAGACCAGTAATTCCCTCATAATTCAAGTTATTAATCTCTCCACATGTGTGTCTGTTGTACTTTTCTTTTCTTTTTTCTCATTCTTTAGATTAGAAGAGATTCTTTTATTTTTTTTCCTTTGCAATTAAGAGTTGTAATTCACCTTTTGGGTTCCGATTGGTTGCTAAATTTAACTAACCTTATATCACAACTCCTTTAAAATATTGATCATAGTGTCACGTTAATGGACAATTCTAGGCTGGAAAAACTTCTGGGCTGATCTAGGATGATCAAGACTCTAGGAAATGGTGGAAGTATCACTGCATATATGTATTAAAGGTTGTGAAAAGGCTAGAAGACTCTCTCAAAATATCAAGCATGGATGAGTCTAAAATTATCAAGTAAAAAGAGAAGAAAAACCGTGATCAAAGCTTAAAAGTTAAAACATGCCTGAAATATTGTTGGAGATTGTGAAACCGATGCCCGTAGCAAAGCATATGATAGATAAGCTTTCACCGAGTCCATAAAAGTAAAGTTTTTAGTAAACGAGTGACTAACACCCTCTAACAAGCCCTGGAAATTTCATATTTTTTACAATTTATAAATATAAAATTGGTTGAAAAGATGAGTTATCAACTTTAATAAAATACCTGTAGAAGTTCAAGAGATAGGATTCGTGTCTTTGTTGTCACTGCATCGTTATCTTCTTTCATGCCCATCTGCAGTAATAAAGAATACAGTAAGAATTATTATTTAAGCTACCAATCATGAAAAAAAAAAGACAAAAAGAAACAAAAACCTTGCATAGGGTGCGAAAAACGAGCATTGCATTTCTGCTATACTTATGCTCTCCGGATCAACCCCACTTAAGAACAAAGTAAAAGACAATATGCTATTATTGTAACAAAAAAAATTATGGTAACATTATATCATATTACTGTATAGTATATACCTAATCTTTCCATCATCGTCAAGCTGTACAGCCTTGTCGAGACGTTTGTTTTCGTTTGTTGCCTAAAATTAACAAACAAACACGAACAAGTTTATTTCTTTAACAAACGAACACGAACATAAAATCTCGTTCGGTAAGTGTTCATGAACAGTTCGTGAACACATATATTCTTTAACAAACGAGCATGAACAAGATCTCGTTCGTGTTCGTTCGGTTCGTTTACAGCCCTAGTTAAGGATGAAATGATTCATGAAAAGTGTAATGTTCCATTAGACGGAATGATATGGCTATAGAGTCATATATTTGGGTTTTAAATGATTCATTTATTTTGTTAAAGGGTATTTTGAGTGTTTAACTAATGGTCCTTCTCATTTCAAAATTTTAACATTATATATACTTTAATATTTTCACGTTAGTTTTAACATTATATATATACTTTAATATTTATTTATTACAAAATTATAAGAACTCTCCCCCACTTATTAGTTTTGCATAAATTTGTAGGCATTCTAAAGAGCATTTTGAATGAATCAAAGTTTTTCTCATTTACAATTTAGTAGATTAGTTCATATGTATTGATGAAATTTATTAATATCATATTTAGTTGACTTCATTAATATAATTTTTTTTTGAACGGCGAAACTTCTATATATATATATAGAACCCAGCAAGGAGCTGAAACAAAACAAACAACGAGAAACAAAACAAAACAGAAAGGAAACCAACTACACTATCTCGGCTACATCAAAATTGGACCATTTATCCCAACCGATCGATATACCCTTCCTTCTATGGCACATCCATAGAAATGTTTCCTCCTTAATACTCTCAACAGATCTTTTGACCGGGATGAAGTCGTCATCGAATGTCTTCTTGTTGCGGGCTATCCAGATTCTCCAAATAGTAGCCAGCATCACCAAATGAACAATTTTTCTCCACTTCCTTGAACCAGGGCTATTAGAGATTGTATCGACTAATCCATTTAAGGAATATACTGTCGTTGGGAAGGGAATTCTTATCCACACGAACACATTCCACCAGATGCATCTAGCGAAGAGGCATGAAGCGAAAATATGATCAACGTCTTCCCGAATACAACCGCATCGATCACACAAATGATTTTGGATGCTAATACCTCTGTCGATTAACCCGCTTTTGGACGCGACTTTACCCAAAATAGCTCGCCAAGCCAGAAAATTTACTTTCAGAGTCGCCCAATTATTCCAGAAGAATGGCCTCCCGTTATCCGTAACCTCTTCTCCATTTGCTAAAAGTTTTCTTAGATCCTTAACTGAGAACTGAGCATCTTCCTCGTTTTCAAAAACCCAACGATCCCGAGCATCCGAAACTGAGACTTGTTGCAGTAAAGCCATGATAGAACCAGCTTGAAGCCACTCGATATTCGAAGCTGGAGACCTTATCCAATCCCACGCCCATTGACATAAGTTTGACTGGCCCGATCGACCCGCTATATACTCCGATACTGACCCTTCTTTCTTTTTAGCCAAGCGGAATATGTCGGGAAACCGCTCTTTAAAAGGAACCTGTCCCAACCAAATATCCTTCCAAAAGCTTACACTCGACCCGTTACCCACAGTAACTTTTAATTTACCTGTGATCCCGATTCCACCTTCAGCGAGGACATCATCCATCATACCAATATCCTTCCATGAACCGGGAATGGATTTGTTGACCGGAATGATTTTTTTGTTAGATTTAGTACCGTGAATAGAGTAAATGACTCTAGCCCACAGTTGATCCGGAAACTCTCTAATTCGCCACCACCATTTCACAAGCATTGCGTGGTTAAATTCTTTGATTCTGCCTATACCCAAGCCTCCTCTGTCTTTAGCTCTAGTAAGTTTATCCCACTTCACCCATCTCATCTTATGTCTTTCTCCGTTCTTCCCCCATATAAAGTCCCTCCGAATTTTTTCCAACTTTTTCAACACTGACGCGGGAGCCTTGAATATCGACAGAAAATAGGACGGAAGGCTGCCCAAGACGGATTTGGCTAAGGTCACTCTTCCTGCAAAGGATAGCGACTTGGCCTTCCACGTAGCTAGCTTCTTTTCAAATCTTTCAATCACTGGCTGCCATTTTGTTACACCCTAATTCATATTTGACAAAAAGTCGCAGCGGAAACACCAACCATAAAATTTCTTGCATTATAAATACCTCAACTTATTTAAACTCTTAACTTAAATATAATTCTTAATCAAAAATCTGTCATCCTCTTATTTGTTAACTAAAACATAGCTTACATTTACTACATTTTACATTCAGCGTCCCCGTACAATCTCTCTAGTGACTCGGTCTTCGATCCCTAATCCTTGTGATAATCGCTCATCATCTGTACAACCTGCATTCACCACATACATTCATAACATTAGTACACTTTAAAGGAACAAGGTTCATTCGCGTACACTTCACACTTCGTCATCTTTTAAGCTTTAAGCACTTCATCAGCATATCCATTCCCTGGTGAGGCTTCAATAATGTACCTGCCTAATTCTCATTCTCAACGTACACCATTATTAACGTTAACCCTCAACGTGTCTAAATCATGCTTACATACGTATGTACATTAAACTTACATCTTTACATTTATGCATACACTCATACACATCTTTATACGTACATACATACACATCTACGTACAAACATAACTTTCCTACGACTTTACATACGTGCATACACTCATACACATCTTTATACGTACATACATACACATCTGCGTACAAACATAACTTTCCTACGACTTTACATACGTGCATACACTCATACACATCTTTATACGTACATACATACACATCTGCGTACAAACATAACTTTCCTACGACTTTACATACGTGCATACACTCATACACATCTTTATACGTACATACATACACATCTGCGTACAAACATAACTTTCCTACAACTTTACATACTTGCATACACTCCTACATGCCTTCATACGTACTTACTTACGCAACCGCATACGTACATACCTTTCCTTCATCATCATATACATGCACACACTCGTATATACGCTTATACATACATACATACACATCTACGTACAAACATATCTTTCCTACAACTTTACGTACGTGCATACACTCCAACATGCCTTCATACGTACTTACATAAGTTCTATGTACGTGTACCCATACATACAACATACATACTTGCTTGGTCTACAAACGTGCCTCCCTATATGCTCATAAGAAACTTTACGAGTCATCGGGTCGAAAAACGATACACCGGGATACATTACGGATCATATGGAAGTGCAAAACTAAACGAAACGGAGAAGTGGACTAGGCAGCCCGTCGGCGACGGGGTGGAAGCCCGTCGGCGACGGCTTCTTAAAACTACCCGTCGGCCAAAAGTCCCGTAACCAGTAAAATAAGCCGTCGGCCAACTTGTGGTTTTGGGAGCCCGTCGGCGACGGGGTGGGAGCCCGTCGGCGACGCCCTCTCGAAACCTCATTTTTCTGCAGATGCATTTCGTCGTCCGTACGCACTAAAACGCGCGTAACTTTCGAACCGTTTACCCGTTTAACCTCCCGTTTCTTCCTACATGCTTGTAAATTCACATTCTATCATATGAACTTAAAATCCCACCTCCGGATTAAGGAAATTCTTAACTTGCATGCATTCGGCTTATTAAGATCTTCTAATTATTTGACCCGTTAGTGCATTATTCAACATAAGCTGTTTAATTGACCTTAATCTCATAAGAATTTAATAATTTCATTGACGCCTATCATAAAGATTAAAATCTCGGATGCCTTGCATCCTCTTAACCCACTTTCGCTTAAAAGCTCATTTTTGACCCGTTATGGGTATTTGTGCATTAAATGGTCTATGACATAACAAGACCATACTCTACGCTTTCACACATAACCAACACATTACCCTAATCGGTTCACTTGTTTCCAAAAGACATTTAAGGTCGTTTGCCCGACATACCTATCAAGGGCATTTTTGTCAATTTCGCTCTATCCTTAACAACAAGGGAATTCCTTACAAAAGTAACGAATCCTCCTATTTAGCTAAAATTCTTAATCACACATACCTTGCTCGGACAAAAATTAAGATCCGATTAATACTCATTGTCTTCATACAATTCATTCCTAATTGACCTCAATTATCACATTTAATTAAAATTGCATATAACTTTACATAAACAACTAAGAAGTGATTACGGAATCACTTACCTCATGCATCCGTGTTCACATCCGTTTCCACGCCTCTTCTTGACCCGTTAGCCTTTCGCGCTTGAGTCCATCTCCACGTGATTCCTATGCTTTCATGTCATCGAAATCACGCTATCATTAGCATACTCATTTGTACATGATAACAATCGTATCAATCCCATATTTCACACTTAATTTTCATTAATCATTTCTAACAAACATAACTCATATAATCATGTCCGTATACGTATAACTCATGTAACTCATCATGTCATTACATTTAACACGGATTGCTATTACATGTACCATACGACTTCTCATCAACCTACATTTATGACAACGAGTCAACTCATGTTGCTTATACTTAGTTGACTTTCAAAAGTCAACCATTAACCATACATGTCTATCGACTTATCAACATATTCCCGTAACACCATAATTGACCATACGGACGACATTATATACATTTTATCATTCACTCGATGTACGTACTACCTTTTAAGCATAACGTACAACTTATTCATACAAAATCTCCTAAATTCATACATAGTTCATCAAATGCTTCTACAATCCCACATGGGGTATTTAAATTAAACATCAAACATGTTATCATCACATTTCATTCACTTCATCTATAACAATTCATCATTTCTTATCCCATTTCTTTAAACATTCACACACATGTATGATTCCAAACATTATTAACATAAGCGAATCATCATATTACATTACATCATCTAAAACCCACTTCATAGCCACTTGTTAATCACTTACAAGTGATCTAATCCAAAATTCTTCATAACTCATCATACTTTTGATATATGTACTACCTCGTAAGCTTAGTGTACAACTAGTTCATGCATATCATTCTAATCTCATACACAATTCATCAATCTCTTCTTCCTAATCAACATGATTCATACATGCACAACATCAAACATACTAGTATCACATTTCTTTCAATTCTTCTAACAAGAATACCTCATACAACTCAAAATACATCAATATTAAGCAAGAACTTAGACATAGATGATTTACCCATGTCATCTTCTTCACCATAACAAATGGGTTTCACCCTTAAACATCAAATTAACCTAATTCATGCATAATCCATGTTCCAAATGATGAATCTAACACATTCTCATGCTCAATTTCATACAAATTCGTGATTTACAACATAACCCATTTCGTGCACCATCACCAATCTAGAATCTAAGACATACCTTACGATCCCCTTGTGAAGGTGATCATTAATCTATGCTCGGTTATGAATTTGAGCTTCGTTTAGCCTTCCAATTTGAGGGAATTGATGAAATTAGGGTTCTTGGCTCCATGGGAGCTTCCTGCTCTTTTCACGAACACACTATGTGTGTTTGTGTGTGTGTTTTGTTAATTAAAACATAACTTCCCCCCTTATTCATCTTTGGTCCCTCAAGTTTGTTCCCTTGTTTGCTTTGCTAAACATTCTACTACATTCTACCTTTTTATAATTTTAACCATACAATTAAGTAGGTTAAATAGCCTAGTTATCTATTTTCTAGATGTACCATATCATAACATTTTAACGAATATAACATTCGGGTTTTTGGGGTGTTACAAGTCTACCCCCCTTAATTAAGGTTTCGTCCCCGAAACCTTTCTCATTTATATTACACACACACATCTATGTTTGACTTCATAGTCACATCATAATCATAAGTAATCATACTATCTCATTTCATAATTATTCAATCACTTGGCTTCCTTTTCTTAACAAGTCTATACTTTCCATGGCATACTCTCACAAAACATTCTCATTTCCTTTGACCCGTTAATAACAGGTCAATATACACACTTATTCAAACTTATAATAATGCTTACCTTCATAGTTATCATCGTTCCACATTTCTTTAGTTATTTGTACCATACATATCCCTTCGTTACTTACGCATTCGGATATTTTCATTCCCATCATTCTTTTGTTCATTCGCTTTACATTTACTTATGTGACTTATTTGACGCACACATGGTCAAGCTATCGACTTCTTCTTATATAGACTAGTTCCGTCTTTCATATCTTAAATCTGTTTCGCGGATTCGAACACATCATTCATACCTTTCGTACCTCCTATGTTTGAATCCATCTAACGGTTTCAGACATTTCATTTATACTTTAACTTCTTTCATGATTCGAATCCGTCTCGCGGATTCTAGCTTAGCATTTCATGTTTCGAATCCGTCTCGCGGGTTCTAGCATAGCATATCATATTTCGAATCCGTCTCGCGGATTCTAGCATAGCATATCATGTTTCGAATCCGTCTCACGGATTCTAGCATAGCATATCATGTTTCGAATCCGTCTCACGGATTCTAGCATAGCATATCATGTTTCGAATCCGTCTCGCGGATTCTAGCATAGCATATCATGTTTCGAATCCGTCTCGCGGATTCTAGCATAGCATATCATGTTTCGAATCCGTCTCACGGATTCTAGCATAGCATATCATGTTTCGAATCCGTCTCGCGGATTCTAGCATAGCATATCATGTTTCGAATCCGTCTCGCGGATTCTAGCATAGCATATCATGTTTCGAATCCGTCTCGCGGATTCTAACATAGCATTTCATACTCTCATTCTTGAGAGTCTTACATTTCTCTTCACCCTCACGTCCACCTACTACTTAATTCTAACGGACATACCTGTATCAATTATCACGGACACACGAACGTCATATGCTTCACGTGTACTGGCCAGGTACACAATCCACATACTAGTTTCGTGTCTTCGTGTAATTGTCACCTTATGTCCGAAGAGTTTGGTTTCGGCACGTGTATCATTTTTCAAAACATGTTTACTATTCCATCATTTAGCATTTTTCTTCCCTTAATGCACTTTACCATTTCATATACCGACATATTAAATTTACGTACCTCAACTTTATCTTATTTCATGCCTTGGTGTCGGTAATTGACCGCACTCGCGGACCATCCTCTTCAAACGCTTATACTTACCTTGCATATACAAAACCGTCAGTTTCTTTATGCGTATACATAAGTACATACTTACATTCTTTTTTACCTTTGGATCTTGACCGAGTCCTGGATTGTACGGGTTTCTTATCACAAGAGCACACAGGTTTGAGTTCAAGCACTTACCTTCTTACACTTGATTCTCTCAAACCAGGGCTCTGATACCAACTTGTTACACCCTAATTCATATTTGACAAAAAGTCGCAGCGGAAACACCAACCATAAAATTTCTTGCATTATAAATACCTCAACTTATTTAAACTCTTAACTTAAATATAATTCTTAATCAAAAATATGTCATCCTCTTATTTGTTAACTAAAACATAGCTTACATTTACTACATTTTACATTCAGCGTCCCCGTACAATCTCTCTAGTGACTCGGTCTTCGATCCCTAATCCTTGTGATAATCGCTCATCATCTGTACAACCTGCATTCACCACATACATTCATAACATTAGTACACTTTAAAGGAACAAGGTTCATTCGCGTACACTTCACACTTCGTCATCTTTTAAGCTTTAAGCACTTCATCAGCATATCCATTCCCTGGTGAGGCTTCAATAATGTACCTGCCTAATTCTCATTCTCAACGTACACCATTATTAACGTTAACCCTCAACGTGTCTAAATCATGCTTACATACGTATGTACATTAAACTTACATCTTTACATTTATGCATACACTCATACACATCTTTATACGTACATACATACACATCTACGTACAAACATAACTTTCCTACGACTTTACATACGTGCATACACTCATACACATCTTTATACGTACATACATACACATCTGCGTACAAACATAACTTTCCTACGACTTTACATACGTGCATACACTCATACACATCTTTATACGTACATACATACACATCTGCGTACAAACATAACTTTCCTACGACTTTACATACGTGCATACACTCATACACATCTTTATACGTACATACATACACATCTGCGTACAAACATAACTTTCCTACAACTTTACATACTTGCATACACTCCTACATGCCTTCATACGTACTTACTTACGCAACCGCATACGTACATACCTTTCCTTCATCATCATATACATGCACACACTCGTATATACGCTTATACATACATACATACACATCTACGTACAAACATATCTTTCCTACAACTTTACGTACGTGCATACACTCCAACATGCCTTCATACGTACTTACATAAGTTCTATGTACGTGTACCCATACATACAACATACATACTTGCTTGGTCTACAAACGTGCCTCCCTATATGCTCATAAGAAACTTTACGAGTCATCGGGTCGAAAAACGATACACCGGGATACATTACGGATCATATGGAAGTGCAAAACTAAACGAAACGGAGAAGTGGACTAGGCAGCCCGTCGGCGACGGGGTGGAAGCCCGTCGGCGACGGCTTCTTAAAACTACCCGTCGGCCAAAAGTCCCGTAACCAGTAAAATAAGCCGTCGGCCAACTTGTGGTTTTGGGAGCCCGTCGGCGACGGGGTGGGAGCCCGTCGGCGACGCCCTCTCGAAACCTCATTTTTCTGCAGATGCATTTCGTCGTCCGTACGCACTAAAACGCGCGTAACTTTCGAACCGTTTACCCGTTTAACCTCCCGTTTCTTCCTACATGCTTGTAAATTCACATTCTATCATATGAACTTAAAATCCCACCTCCGGATTAAGGAAATTCTTAACTTGCATGCATTCGGCTTATTAAGATCTTCTAATTATTTGACCCGTTAGTGCATTATTCAACATAAGCTGTTTAATTGACCTTAATCTCATAAGAATTTAATAATTTCATTGACGCCTATCATAAAGATTAAAATCTCGGATGCCTTGCATCCTCTTAACCCACTTTCGCTTAAAAGCTCATTTTTGACCCGTTATGGGTATTTGTGCATTAAATGGTCTATGACATAACAAGACCATACTCTACGCTTTCACACATAACCAACACATTACCCTAATCGGTTCACTTGTTTCCAAAAGACATTTAAGGTCGTTTGCCCGACATACCTATCAAGGGCATTTTTGTCAATTTCGCTCTATCCTTAACAACAAGGGAATTCCTTACAAAAGTAACGAATCCTCCTATTTAGCTAAAATTCTTAATCACACATACCTTGCTCGGACAAAAATTAAGATCCGATTAATACTCATTGTCTTCATACAATTCATTCCTAATTGACCTCAATTATCACATTTAATTAAAATTGCATATAACTTTACATAAACAACTAAGAAGTGATTACGGAATCACTTACCTCATGCATCCGTGTTCACATCCGTTTCCACGCCTCTTCTTGACCCGTTAGCCTTTCGCGCTTGAGTCCATCTCCACGTGATTCCTATGCTTTCATGTCATCGAAATCACGCTATCATTAGCATACTCATTTGTACATGATAACAATCGTATCAATCCCATATTTCACACTTAATTTTCATTAATCATTTCTAACAAACATAACTCATATAATCATGTCCGTATACGTATAACTCATGTAACTCATCATGTCATTACATTTAACACGGATTGCTATTACATGTACCATACGACTTCTCATCAACCTACATTTATGACAACGAGTCAACTCATGTTGCTTATACTTAGTTGACTTTCAAAAGTCAACCATTAACCATACATGTCTATCGACTTATCAACATATTCCCGTAACACCATAATTGACCATACGGACGACATTATATACATTTTATCATTCACTCGATGTACGTACTACCTTTTAAGCATAACGTACAACTTATTCATACAAAATCTCCTAAATTCATACATAGTTCATCAAATGCTTCTACAATCCCACATGGGGTATTTAAATTAAACATCAAACATGTTATCATCACATTTCATTCACTTCATCTATAACAATTCATCATTTCTTATCCCATTTCTTTAAACATTCACACACATGTATGATTCCAAACATTATTAACATAAGCGAATCATCATATTACATTACATCATCTAAAACCCACTTCATAGCCACTTGTTAATCACTTACAAGTGATCTAATCCAAAATTCTTCATAACTCATCATACTTTTGATATATGTACTACCTCGTAAGCTTAGTGTACAACTAGTTCATGCATATCATTCTAATCTCATACACAATTCATCAATCTCTTCTTCCTAATCAACATGATTCATACATGCACAACATCAAACATACTAGTATCACATTTCTTTCAATTCTTCTAACAAGAATACCTCATACAACTCAAAATACATCAATATTAAGCAAGAACTTAGACATAGATGATTTACCCATGTCATCTTCTTCACCATAACAAATGGGTTTCACCCTTAAACATCAAATTAACCTAATTCATGCATAATCCATGTTCCAAATGATGAATCTAACACATTCTCATGCTCAATTTCATACAAATTCGTGATTTACAACATAACCCATTTCGTGCACCATCACCAATCTAGAATCTAAGACATACCTTACGATCCCCTTGTGAAGGTGATCATTAATCTATGCTCGGTTATGAATTTGAGCTTCGTTTAGCCTTCCAATTTGAGGGAATTGATGAAATTAGGGTTCTTGGCTCCATGGGAGCTTCCTGCTCTTTTCACGAACACACTATGTGTGTTTGTGTGTGTGTTTTGTTAATTAAAACATAACTTCCCCCCTTATTCATCTTTGGTCCCTCAAGTTTGTTCCCTTGTTTGCTTTGCTAAACATTCTACTACATTCTACCTTTTTATAATTTTAACCATACAATTAAGTAGGTTAAATAGCCTAGTTATCTATTTTCTAGATGTACCATATCATAACATTTTAACGAATATAACATTCGGGTTTTTGGGGTGTTACACATTTACTAATTCTTTTCATATTAGTGCCAATTGGAACTCCGAGGTAATCGAAAGGGAGGTTTCCTCTTTGATAATTCAGCAAAGCCGCCAATCTATCTACCTCGGGATTATCCACACCGAGACCTATGAGATTGCATTTTTTAGTGTTTACATTAAGTCCCGTAACCAAGCTAAGACATCTCAATAAACGACTCAGGGCCACCACATTATCTTCACTCCATTCTCCTACAAAAAGAACGTCGTCGGCGTAGCATAAGTGAGATATACTAGGCCCATCCTTAGGCAACTTGATCCCTTTAAATAGCCCGTGATCCACCGCTCTGTTAACAAACATAGAGAGAACCTCCATAGCCAGCAGGAACAAAAACGGAGATAAGGGATCCCCCTGACGGAGACCCCTCTTGTACGCGAACTCTCCAGTTGGAGATCCATTAATAAGAACCGAGCCTTTCCCCGACTTTAAGCAACCATCCACCCATTTGATCCATAAATCCGGAAACTGCATATATTCCATCGTTTTGAACAGGAATTTCCAATTAAGAGAATCATACGCTTTGTGAAAATCGACTTTGAAAATTAAAAGTTGTTTCTTCTTCTTCTTGGCCCACGAGACTATCTCATTAATAATTAGAGCATTATCAAGGATGTTACGATTCCCGACGAAAGCCGCTTGACACAGAGAAACAAGGGAATCGATAACCAGCTTTATCCGGTTAGCCAATATCTTAGTAACAATTTTATAGACAGAACCGACTAAAGTGATTGGCCTGTACTGAGTGAGGAACTGTGGGTCAGCCGTCTTAGCGATGAGAGTAATGAAAGTTGCATTGCAACCCACACTAAACTGTCCCGAGCTGTGAAAATCCAACAACATTTTTTCCACTAAAGGCTTGATGACATACCAGTAGCTTTTATAGAATTTCAACGAGAATCCGTCCGGTCCTGGAGCTTTGCTTCCGTCACACTCCTTGATAGCTCTCCATATTTCATCCGAATTAAAACTGGTCACCAACGAATCCGATTCAGATTTCGACAATCTTGGCAGGCCCAGGTTCTCAAACTGAGGTCTCCTCCTCATCGGTTCGTTAAAAAGACTCCTGAACCACTTTTTAACTTCATCTTTCATAGTCTCAGGATCCCGCACCCGCAACCCATTAAAGTTCAGCTCCTGAATTCTGTTTTTAGCGATATTAATTTTGATCGCCCGATGAAAAAATCCTGAATTTTCGTCGCCGAGTTTGACCCACTTTATACGAGATTTTTGCTGGAGGTCCTTACATTTCTCATGTTCCAGCGCCTTAAGCTTAACCCGAAGAACAGCCCGACGTTCCAGCTCCCCTTTTGACAAACACATTGTCTCCGCTTTAGATTCCAATTCCTCGATTCCTCTGGCTAAAGACTCATAATCCTTTTCTTCATCCGCTCTCACCGACTTCCTCCAAATTTTAATGTCCTTTTTAATCGAACGCAGAACCTTACAAAGGGCAAGGTCGCCTGCAACATATTGATCCACTCCTGCCACCTGATGAGCAACTATTTGGTTTACCTTCTCCATTCCAATCCACCTGTTGAACATCTTGAATGGAATTGGCCCAAAATCCACGCTGGTACATCCCAAGAAAAGCGGACGGTGGTCAGAAAGCCCACTACGAAGCACTCTCAAACTGGCCGACGGCCATCTGGATAAGAAGGAATCGCAGACCAAAAAACGATCTATCTTGCTAAATTTGGTCCCATTATCGGAAATATAAGTGAACAAACCACCCTGCATATTATACTCCAGAAGGCCTGCCCTTAGAATAAAATCATTAAAAGCCGCAGCGGCTGAGGCATCGAATCTCGAATTAAGTCTTTCTTCAGGATTCCTAACTTCATTAAAGTCGCCCAATAGAACCCATAAACCTGACAAGTTGTCCATAATTTGTAGGATATCCTCCCACAATAATCTCCTATTGCCCACCTCCCTTGGGGCATAAATGTTCATCACGTTTACTCTTTCTTCAATTTTCGGCATAGTACCGGAAGTAAGTAATAAACCGCTACCCTTAATAACGGAATCAACCGAAAAAATAGAAGGGTCCCAGACCGAGAAAACTCCACCAGATCTTCCCTCGGCATCAAGACACGCACTCTGCATCTCGTCTCTATCCCAAAATTGGCTCAATTGAAATTCCGAAAGATCAGCTTGATGAGATTCTTGAATAGCCAGAAACGAGAACTTGACCTCCTTTTTTAATCTTCTAACCCACGCAGCCTTCTCCGGCTCCGAAATCCCCCTAATATTGAGTGACATAAAATTCATGAGATCCTTCTTGCCTCCATATCCCCTTTCACCAACTTCTTCACCTGATTCTCGAAGTTGTTCAATTGTAATCCTAGTTCGGCCCCAAATTTAATCGTCTCACTGACCTCGCGAACGAAGATCATCTCTCTTGTTTCATCTCCCCCATCAGAATCATTCTGCTCAGTAACCTCAACCGCGTTACCAATCTCCTCCCCTTTATCGCACACATCCTTCGATCTCATCTCCTCAGCCTCTTGCCTGAACAGCTCCTCTAAATTGAAAGGATCAGAACCGAGAGGATTTCCTGATGGTTCTGGAATATTAGAGTCCAAGTCTACATTAAGGTCTGGAGTTACAAAACATTGGGCTGTATCCACTGGGCCATTCACAATATTGTTCCTTTTGGGCCTATTGGTAATATATTTAGACGCCTGATGGTCCACTAGGGGGGTGGGTCCAGTTTGGTTAGGGGAAGACAAAGCATTGTCTGGCAATGCAACGTCATCACTAAAAGGAGTGTGGCCCACCCCAGCCGCCTTTCTTGGAACCTGGAGATTACCTCTTTTCGTGGGACTCGATGACCTTGCATGGGAAAACCCCATGCACACCTCCTCGTCTTCCAACCTTTCATCGCCAACTACATCCTGACTATTTGACTTCGCCGGGGATTCACAACCGGAATCACCCTTGGCCGGAGAAAGATTAACAGATTCGAGGAAGGACGGAGTCCACTCCTCGTTGAATTCGTAAACCCAAACCTTGAAAACTTGATTCTTCCATGTCACGTCAAAAGAGAGCTCCACTTTTTTGCCGTAGTTCACGAGGATGGCCATTCTGTCCTCCGTTAGGGTTCCATCTTTGATATCGGCCGTTGACTTGCTGATCAACTTCCCACATCTTTCCCCGATTCGGTTGAAAACATGTCTGTCCCAAAGATTTATCGGAACCCCGATAACCCGGATCCATGCTACTCGATCATATACCGGAGCAACACCCTCCCACATGTACAATCTAGCAAACCACTGCGTCCAGAAATCATAATTCTTCCTAAGAAACTCATCGGCTTCCTTAACAGAGGGGAACGTTAGCAGGATCTTTAACCCACCCAAATACCGAACCACCGCCCCAACCAGACAATCATCTTGTAGTATATCCCCCATATTTTCCATCACCGCCATATCCTTAACCTCCCCTATTAAAGACTTAAACTCCCACTGCTTCTTCGCTTCAGTCTCCATCGGAGGAAGATCAATTCTCTGACTACAAACAGAACCCCACGGATTTAATGGATCTCTACCTCCACCTTTGTTGCCCCAAGGATTTGAAGGGTCCCTCATAGCCACTCTATTTTTCAAGCTAGCATCAACCGGACGAGCACCTTGCTTGACTGCATGATTAGGAAGAGGACCCAATCTAGAAAAAACTGACCTGTGATCTTCCGCCGCTTTCATCTTGCTGCCGTCTCTAAAGAATCTTTCCAGAGAGACATCCAACACCGCCCCATCAATCCTTACTTCACTAATGATCTTCATCCATTCTTGGGGGTCCGAGATGTCGGAAAATCTGACAAACCCGAACTTGTTGCCTCTACCGTCCTTTTTCTTTGGAATGAAGGCATCAGTAAGGTTATCAAAATGTTCGAAAGCCCTCCATAATCTAGCCTTGGTACAATCCTCTGGGATATTGGCTACGAAGAAGGAAGTATCCAATCTGATTCTGGCCTCCCTTTCAGCGAACCATTTTTCTCTTCTCTTATCGTTCTTACTCAAAACCGTGTTCCATTCCTGGTCATTCCTGCCTTTAGCATTTTTCAAATAACGTTGTTCCTCTTCCTTTCTCTTCCTTAGTTGTTGCATCTCGACGGGGTCTTGTCGAAACGCGAAACGGTTCTTACCCATGAAACCCGACCCGATTCCGAGACCCGGAAAGCAAGGCTTTAAAAGGTTAATCGGATTCGTAACAATTTAGCTAAGCTATAATAATAGCCGCGATCGATACAGACCGACTAAGCAATCAAGACTTGAAACCTGGCCCGGAATAACAGAGAAACCCGAAAACAGACAGCCAATACCGACCTTCTCAGCACCTGCTAACAATCTCGTTACGAACGGAAGGAACCGTTCGATCACCGGCTGTTATACAGGATAGAACAAGGAACGGAATGCTTGAGGGGGGAGGAGGGAGAAGCCGGGGGGGGGGGGGGGGGGAAGAGGGACACTTGTAGTTTTGACCTCATTAATATAATTTTACCAAAAAAATATATAAAATCTGGCTTGGGCATTAAAACCTATATAAAGAAGCAATTTTTTGGTGCATCATCACTTGTACATTTTGGGGAGTGTTTCAAAAAAAATCTTTCATTCTCCACTTTTCCCCACACATATGTCTTGCGTTTACACTGTTACACATGTGGGATTGAGATATAGACAGAGATCACGAGAGAGGGGGGCGGAGCTGCCGGCGGAGCACGGCGGCGATGGATCTGTTCATTGTTATGACCGTTCTCCTTCCGATCATCATCAGTCAACGCTACCATGATCAATAACGAAGCCGCCGTTTCCACCACCACCACCGTCGCAGCACCACCGTCAAAGGTTCAACTTCCACAGTGGCAGCGGCAAGAAGGTATTTTGAGGGTTGGACACTGATTTATTGTACATCAGACTTGGTTTTGTAAACTTATTGAAAGAGATGAAGATGCGAGAGGAAGAGAGAGAGTGGAATCGACATTGGTTTTCCGGTCTACAGGGTTTCGATTATGACTTACAGACTCACCTTCGACGTCTCAATTTTCAGAGACCAGGTACGTGGTTTGTGTTTTTCCCCCTGCGTCAAGGGTTTTTAATGAACGATCTGAGGGTTTTCAATGATCTGGTTTTCATTTTTCTGGGAAATTGATGTGGGTATTTTGTTTAATTTGTGGATTGGATGTGATTTAGTAGATGTTAGTTTGTATATATACTTATGCTGACTACAAAATCGAACTTTTCATGAACAGTTAATTACAGGTCAAGGATGAAGTAGTAGGTTACAAGTGGTAAGCAGGGGCGCAAGTTTGATTTTCAAAGGATTTAACCACCAGAAGGTAACAATTGTATCACTTGATAATATTTTGATGATAAACTATGGTTTATAAACGAGTAAAAACTAAGGGTATATTCTAAGGTTGTTGCATGATACTGGGAATTTAATTGCTATTGTTGTTTGTTGAAAACAAGCTCATGTAAATTTAACCATTATTGTTGTTTGTAAAAGAGGTTGTACTACTTTTGTATAGTCTCTATGAGGATCCATTGTACTTCTACAAAATTTATGGTATCTTGCAGATGCCTTTTAGTTCCGGTTAACAAATGCAACAACAACAGCTTTGAATCTTCGTCTTCCAGGTTTAGTTGCTTTATACTCATCTGTTACACCATGCTATTCATTAAATAGTAAAACTACTGTTCATATAGACTCATAGAAGTTATAAGGAAGCCATAGCCAGGGGCGGAACCATAGTATCATGAGCCGTAGCACGGGCTACGGCTTAACCGCGTATTCGTATTTTTTTTCGGTTTTATATAAAGGATACCCCTAAAAAATACGTGGATACCAACCAAAAAATAGGATACTTGATATTTACTAAAATCCCATTTTTTATAAGCCCAAACATTTAGCATATATAATTACTGGTCCACGTTGTTTCTTCTTCCAGACCTCACTTCCCTCCTGCCGTCTAGCCCTTCACGCCGCTTCAACATCTGCTTCACCAGGGTAAGACAAGCCCTGTTAAGCCTCTCTTGCCACATTCTCTCTTCCTTTACACCGATTTTATAACTTGCAAATTTTACCAGTGGTATATTATTATTGCAAATTTTATAGTAACTATTTAATTCCTTTTCACATTGTGCTAAGGGGTTCTTTTGGGCCTGGGAGATTTAATTTTCCCCAATTTCATTGTTATATTATTATTCAATGGTTAATTATCGACCTCGATTTAGGGTTTTAGAGTGAAATTGGTGATCGATTTGGATATTTTTGCTGATTTATAGGAGCATCAAACTGGCCAAGGGGTAGCGAATGCTGATTTATAGTGAAATTGTTGTCTGCTTTCCACACGTTTAGCACATCTCCTTTGTCCGATCGATGCCATCGTCCTTAATGCAAAATTCACATTAACCAAACTTTAAATAAACTAGAAAGGAGGTTTTTGCAGCCATATGAGAGTAGAAAGTTTAATTCAGCATTGATAAAGGATTTTTTTTCTTAATGTAATTATAAGCTAGGAATCTTTAGAGGAAATTATAAATTTTAAGTTTACATACTATTCTTATGACGCATAACTCCCATAAGCAATCTTAAAATGTATTACATGAACTCAGCATACTCACTCTTTGTATATATATTTTGTTAACCGGTATATGTAATTTTATTGCCTTCTTCTTGCAACAGTGGTTTTCCACTGGCTTTTCCATCAGCATGAATGAACAGAGTGAGAAACGAAATGATATCAGCAAGATTGTTTTTTTTTAAATGTGAAGTGGAGATCCATAAGAAATTCAAGGTCTCTCTCTCATGGTCAAAATAATATAGTAACTATTTAATTCCTTTTCACATTATTGTGCTCAGGGGAAAGGTGAATTGTATTTGATTGTTTATTCAATATGCTATGTAGTATATAGTTTCTAATGTTGTAACATTGAGATACTTGCTTAATATTAGTAAACCTTATATGGATCTCTTTAAACCAAAACGCTAAATATATTTTGACTTCTTGGTGTCCAAATAATAATTTACTAGAATGCAGGAGACTAACAAAATTTAATTCGAGCGCCTTGATAAAGAGGCCTGTGAATATTTGTTTAGGATGTTGAACGTTGGCACGTTTCTAATCCAGTATGATATTCTCAAGTTCTAATTTTGAATGCTTGATACATGTATAGAAGATAAATGTTTGCGTGACGGGTCAAAACTACTTTTCCAAACTGTTTTCTTGCTAAACCGACAAAACAAGTATTTCCAGATCTTATTGCAAATAAAGATCAAGTGATTTTTGATGTTCTTTGCTAAAAAAAAGGTTTCGAACCTTTTGTACGTCTCTGTAGAAGGATGATTCTGTCACTATACTTTGCCTACATATTATATCATTCCTTTTATGTCTTATATTTGTTTTCCTTTATAGAAGAATGCTTGCAAGGGTGCCAATGCAATGCAGTCACTTCGGAACATGCTAACTTTATTGACAAAGCTGGCACAACTTTTTATCTTCTTTTATATCTTGCTACAAATGTGATTTATATCTAACCTATATCCTTTGATAGATAGCTGAATACAGAATATCTGTATGTGGAAGAAAGCAAAGCGAGTGGGACAATTTGGTGAGATGGATCATGAATTATTATTGCAGGTGGTGGGATTGGATTTGGTGGATGATAGAAGCAAGCCAGAAACAAGAAATGCCCAATGGACATACCTGCACTTGATTACAGTTTGCACGAACTGAAATTTTTAAATATGTGTTTGCTTTTTCCTATGGTTCTTTAGCATCATATTATGTGTTCAACTCAAAATGCCCCGCAGCGCAACGCGCGCGGGTCTTTATCCTAGTTAAAACAAATGCGCAATGTACCTTACTTGATCATTTTTGGGCTGAAAGAGAAAAAAAGAAGTGGGCTGGCCAGGGAGGCAGGGACAAGTGGACAACCCAACAGAGCCCACACTCTTGCTTGTTTCAATTAGAGGTGTAAATAGCAGTTTTGGGCCGCCAACAAAGAAACCCACCTGGCCCACCCCCAAGAAAATCCAGTTTGACCCAAGCTGGTTTGGGCCCAACCCAACCAGTTTTTTTTAAAGCCGGTTCTGGTTGTTCTTTTATGGTTAGAAAATGTTTATAACAGTTATAGAGCCAATTTTTTACTGTTGGGGGTTGAACTTGACCCTTTTTTTATGTATTTTTTTAACCTTAAGGCTCCCCTAAACTAGTATAAATAGGTCGATGATGTTTTGGTTGAATCACAATAATAAAAAATGATTTCCACTCGTAAAAATAATAAAAAATAAAAAGACGCTCACATTCTTGATTGTGTTCAAAAATATTTCTCTAACGACATCATCAAGTGCTCAATCTTCGGTTGGTTGCAAGGCAACTTCAAGCCTAGGCACACCAAATAACAATTGACTTCTTAAATCTTGGAAGAAAATACTAAATGAGTGACGAAGATTAAAGAAAACTTTTAATACCATCACTAGTGTAAAATGAAAGTCCATTTTCTGTAACACCTCGTAAAAATCATGCCCAATAATATGTTGACACGTGTACTAAACCCTAATGAAATCAAACATTGACTATTAAGGGACTATTTTGCGAAAAATCAAAAACTTTGAATGTGGATGTAACAACCCGCGTTTTGAAAGTCAAGGTACAAGTCAAAGTCAAAGGAAGAAAAGATTGCTAATTGCGATCTGTCACTCCTTGCTTAATTACTGACTGTACACCTTGACTTGTAATCGAATTCCTTTTATTTGTTTACTTTAGTTGTATTATGTGGAGTATCTATAATAATCGAGGTTTAATCAATGTTAATCGCTAACCTATTTTATCGCCTTATCGCAAATCGCATCGCAATCGCAGTTTGATTTATAGGTTATGTATATTGTTTTAGGTGTGTGTGCTACTTATGTGTTACTTGTGCATGTTTACTTCATGTTTGTGGTGATTAATCGAAAACGCAATCACAACTCTATCACAACGCAATTTAATCGCAAACGCTAACGCAAGTCTAATTAAGTTGTGGTATGTTAGTTATATTATTTGTGTGACTATTATTAATCTATCGCATCATCGACACTCCCTTAAATGCATCGCAACGCTCAACACGTAAAACGAAACATCGAAACCCAACTCACTAGATCACTTCGATCGAATGGTCATCCGTACGGATGACCATCCGATCGGTTTGCCATCCGATCCGTCACATGTGCACACCTTTCCTCTTTTGGCAACCTATAAATACCCCCTAGCACGTTCCAGCCCTCTTTCTCTCGATTTCTCGAGATTCTTGTAAGTTTTGAACTCAAATCTTGTACATCTATCATCTATAACTCAGATCTAAAGGATGATGTCATCATGGGGTTCTTATGAACTTCAAGATTTGG
Source organism: Helianthus tuberosus (assembly GCA_030545235.1). Classification (NCBI taxonomy): domain Eukaryota; kingdom Viridiplantae; phylum Streptophyta; class Magnoliopsida; order Asterales; family Asteraceae; genus Helianthus; species Helianthus tuberosus. The sequence continues at coordinate 105,901 of JARYGA010061043.1, forward strand.
CCTCATTCCACCAAGAACAACTCAGATCTAAAGGATTTCAACATGATTAAACACTGTTTTCGCATAGATCTAAACGTTTTCATGATTAGAAGGGTTGAAAGATGATTTCACAACTTTCTTTCAACTCTTTTACACTCAAGGCACTCAAAACTGATAGAATCGGAGCTCGTTCCGGCCTTCTACTCGTTTCTTAGTGAAGTGTTGGTCTGAGATCTGATTTCTATCAACGAGATAAACGATTGACGGGTTGAACATGAAAGACCGTCAAGAACAGTTAACTGGTCAAACAGGTGTGATTCCCATCCGATCAGATGACTTGGGCTTGGTGGGATTTCCGTTGTCTAACACGTTGTCATACCGTCTCGATCAAAACGCAAACTTTTCAAAACTTAACGAATTTTCAAGTATCAAAACGATCAAGTCACCAAACGGATTACCATCCGATCGAACGACAATCCGATCGGATTGCACTTGGTCACCAACACTTAAATATTTTTCAACATTTTCAAAACATATCAGTTCTAATGGATTGACATCCGATCGAATGACCATCCTGCTGTGAACTTGTTCTCACTGAAATGTCTCGCTGATCGGAGCGCCATCCGATCGGATGACCGTTCGATCGAACGACCTGAAAGGTAGAGATACTTCTCTGATTTTAAAATGCTACAACAAAAACTTCAAAGCCATCATACACAAACACATCCATCCCAAACGAATGTCAATCCAACCGAATGGCCATCCATTCGGATTGTCATCCGATCGGATGACCATTCGTCACTTGGTCACTCACCCTCGTTTAACGCGTCGTTCATTCGCTTAGGCTATCGTTCTGTAATCATGCTAACTTTCCAGCGCTCCCTTCAATCCAAGAGAGTGTTTAGTTACTAAACACAATCTGTGAGTATACTCAAACCCTTTTTTCTTTACGCACATTTAGGTGTTATATACGTTACTTATTCAAATCACAATCGACACACAACGCAAACACTTTTATACGCTGACCGTTATTGCATGATACGTGTTATTCGATGAATGCTTGTATGTTATGTTTACACAGTGATTGTTGGCTGACACCTTAGCAATGATAGTACTATAGTTTGGACTCAGCACCTGTCGTGGACAGGGGTTGTTAAAAGTTTTCTTCACATGTCACAGTGGTGATATGTGTTGCGCATTCTACAACTCGCAGTCACGTCTGTGCATATTTCATTGTCGATAGCCTACTAGCTTCACTTTGCTACATGTTACATGCTGGTTATGCGTAAAACGATTTCGCTATCTATTATACTATTAAACTTGTACGCTCACCTTTACACTATGTGTATTGACCTCTATTTTAACGTATGTGACAGGTGTTTTGGATGCTTGCTTGTTATTTGTTGGAATCAAGCTCGGATGGAGTCTAGAAACAAATCTAATAAAAATCTGAGTTGTCGGAACATTTGATCTGTCTTTGAGAAAACAATGTCTGTAATAAATCCTTTTATTTGATATATTATGGTACAGGACATAATGTTAAATATCTGGTAATTTTAGTTGTTATGGATTTCTCTTGGACAATCTGTTTCGCTCAGTGCCGCGCCCCGATGATTCCGACATCGGTTGGGGTGTGATAGTGGAAGGACTGGAAGTGTCAACATGCTTAAACTAAGCCTCTGAGTGACTTTACACGATATTCATATTCTCAGATTAAACCACTTGTTGGATAATCGAAACCGTTTGCGTAATTAATTGAAAGTTTGTGCGGCGGAGGGTTAAAAGCGTCAACATGTTTAATTATACCTCTGAGTGACCTTTTAGCGAACCCGGATCGTTATATTGGCCATTTAGGGCTTTAATGCCGATAAATGATAACACGCACAAGTTTGTGCGTTAAAAGGGTTAAAAGTGTCAACATGCTAATTCTTACCTCTGAGTGAACTTTTAACGAACCCAAAGCATCGTGATGTTTGATAATACTCACGGGAATGCCTAATATGGGCTACATAGGGCTTTGATACCATTAAACAATAATATGCGCAAGTTTATGCGTTAAAGGGACCGAAAACGTCAACATCTAAAACTACACCTTTGAGTGACCATTTAGGCGAACTGGAGTGTTGTAATGTTTGGTCATACTCTCGGGAATGCTTAATCGGTCCATGCAAGGCATTGATATCGTTAAACGATATTACGCACAACTTTGTGCGTTAAAAGGACTAAAAGCGTCAATGTGTGAAACTACGCCTTTGAGAGGCCTTTTGAACGAACCGGAAACTCCGTAATGTTTCGGTCATGCTCCCGGGTGTGCCTAAGAATTGTCATTAAGGGTTTTCACACCTTATGTTAATAAATCACATAAGAACATAAAGTATGGTGCCTAAAATGTGATTTTTAAAACTTAAAAAGCTGAATAAAGAAGTCAGGGACCAAACATGTAAGTCTGTAAACTCGCTGACCTGGGCCACTCGCTGGCGGGCCGCGATCTAACAACAGCAGCAACAGCTAATCTTTTTTTTATTTTATTTTTTGTTTTTGTTTATTCCATTTCTTGGCCACCACCCAAACCATTTTAATCAATCTAGGGGCTGTATACTGATTTGTAACACCTGCCTACACACTTGTAATGATCTTATGATGATCCTAAACACATGGCAAGATCTTGTTTAATTCCAAAAACTATATAAATGCCTTAATCTTCACTTGAACATTTGCACCTCATTCCATTCTTCTTATTTCTCTCAACATGGAAGTTCCTGAATTATTTGGGAGCATCCTCTGAGTTCTTTTCAGTCCATTGGACCACTTGTAAGTGCTCCTTTCATGACTAGTTCTTTTATTTGGCTTTTAAAGCCAAAAAGTCAAGCGTTTACGATAAACGCTTTGACTTTTAGTTAGACCTTAAATGGTCAAGCCATGGTTCGCAACGAACATGGCTACGTGATTGTAATTAGGTAGGTGTTAATCTCTCAAAAGGGCACCTCCTAAGAATCACATTTTCTTTGTCAATTGACAAGTCAACATAGTATTGTTTTAAAAAGTCAATGGGTCAGTTTTTGAAATAATTACGATATGAGTTTAGAAGTATTCTAAAATACGTTTTATCATTTAAACAACTTGTTAATAATTATTAGAACATGTGCAAACATGTTCGGCTCATCAATTCCAGTTTTAGGGTCGGTTCGCAACCGAAAGTCGTGAAGTTTGACTTCTACGTTGACTTTCGATTATGAACCGAATTAGATTAGTTTGCTACTGATTTTAGGTTCCGTTAGGATCATATTATTATGTAGCATAACCCTATAAGGTTATATTACATAATCGTATTGGAAATCTGAATTTTATGCAAGTTCCGTTAATATGTCGTAATTTGACCGTTATGCCCTTTTAGCAAAAATAAGGTTTTAGACACCATTTAGCGTTCAAACAACTTAGGTACTGATATATTAACATGTTTAACATATTTAGATGTTACGAACCAAATCAAAAACTGAGTTTGGTTACAATATTGTAATTTATGCTTTAAAATTGACCAAAATGCCCTTTAAGCGCATAGATTGGTTTTAAGCATAATTTTTCATACCGAACTCATTGCCTACTGATATAATATCATAATTAGGATAATTTGGGATGTCCATTCAGTTTACAAACTGAGTTTACGCATACGTTCTTGAATTATGTCCTTAAATGACGATAATGCCCTTTTTGCACCTAAAATGATTTAAAAGCATAATTTTCACACAAAATATTTTTATTACTGATATGTTATATTAATTAACATATTTTGGTCATGTAAACCTGATCATAACATCAGTTTTCCTTAAACAGCGCACGTATCGTCATTTAGCGACTTTAACGTCGTTTCGGCGCGTAGTATGGTGTTAAACCATAACTACCAATAGGTAACCTGTAGGTAACCTGCTAAGACACGATAACAGAAAAATACACCATGTGATTTTTTACGTTTTTAAAAATAATCAAAATTTGAAAGTTAGGATCAATTGTTTCTCCTTCTAGGTACATAAAATATACATCTGTCTTATATACATTGGATATAAAGTAGTTAAACGAGTCGTATTAATGTTTAAAATTTTTGTTGTTCGCGTTATCAGATACCTGTTAAACCTGCTAAGACACGATTTGCCAGCCTTAACTACCAATCAAGACTTGTTACCTACTGACTTTATAAATTATTCTAAATATTTTTTTTACAGTAGGTATATGTTATAAACTCAAATTCCCAAATTAGCCTTCGAAACTATGTGTGAAATTACCAAAATGCCCCTAAAGAGCATAGTTTGGTTTTAAACTATAAAACACACATATGTTTGATATCATACTGATAGTATATCATAAATAAAATGTTTTCAAAGAATGTTTATGATCGTAACATCAGATTGTACTCAAATTTCTTTTATACGTCGTAAAATGACCAAAACGCCCTTATGATGCATAGTTTGATTTTAAAACCTTAACGGGCATACAAGATGATATCCTACTGATATTATAAATTGTTTAAAGTATATTGGCATAAGGAACTTGTTCGTGACTTATTCGGTTACTCGTTATACCTTATACGCGTACGGTTAGACTTACGTAACTAGTTTACGTAAGTTTACCGAAACGGGTTAAACCTTGTCGTTTTTACTTCAAAATCCAGAATGTATTTAGTTTACCCATATTATACAAGTATTCGTACTTGTTGGGTCTAAATTACATTCTATTCCGGTCATCGCTTAATCTAGCGTATCGTATCGTTTCTAAAACCTTAAGTTAGCCGGTCTAGGTCTATGACCTAAATAAGACTCGTTAGCATTCTAAATTGGTTATGCATTACCATAATTCCAGACTAGGGTAAAAGCTATCTGCATTTAATTAGATTGGATACGGCTGAGTTATATAAATCTTGTTGTAAATCGAGTAGTAGCTCAGGTAAATACTTTTAACTTATTTTCCCTTATACGGGCTTGGGATACGGTAAATTATTACCGCTTGGCCGGGTATGGGATCACTTGGTCGGATTGTGGCTGACAAATCCGTATAACCCGTTTTAATCTGTATTGTTTGATAATATAAACATTTGGGGGTTAATGCAACCGTGTCCTGGATATCCTCGACTCATTTCATTTGTAAATGGCCACGACTTAAGCACGGGGTGTAGGCATACACCTGACAGATGCCAATATGCAAATTACCCACAAGTTGGGGATAACTCCTCTGTGGGTTTTATAAGTGGTGTGTCGATTAATCATGTCTCGGCTTCTATCCCGGGCCCTAAACGTATGACAAACATATAAATATGTATACAAGATTATAAATATAATTGTCCCAAGTTATAAAAGAATTCTCGTGCCTTGTGCACTTAAATCAATTTTCATAAATGTTTTCAAAAGAGTCAGTTAATTGTATTTACCAGTGTAAACTGACGTATTTTCAAAAGACTAAGTGACAGGTACTATACGCAAATAGGCTGGGAGCTGTTTGGTGTCAATAAAGGATCTTGCAAATCCTTAGGATGCCCTAAAGTCTGCTAAACTTCATTTTGTACATTTTATAATGATCCGTCTGTGGATTTAATATTACAAGCTCGTATGTAATTATCATTTCGGTATTTTCTGACAATTGGGTTTGTAATAATATTTTTATATTTCAAGACTTTCAATGTGCTATTATGTGTATGCTTGACTATAACAATACCAATCTTACATCACGATACTCCCTATCAGGTCCATCGGGCTGAGCTGTAAATATCGAGGTGTGACACTTTCTCAAAGAGTTATATCCTCCTCTTCTTATTTGTCACTTTTACCATCTAGAAAATCAATTTCAAATTGTTATATTCCCCCTTCCATTGAAAAATCGTTATCTATAAGGTGGAGCATATTGTACTTGTCAAAAAACCTAGTTAGGAGCTCGAACGAGTGTGTTTCTAATCCGACATCTGCCATGTAGTATTGTTGTTTATCTTTTTCTTTTTTTCTTCTTGTATCCAACCTTTCGCTAGAGTGCCTTGTGGCCTTTTTTGGTTCTAATAAATTGTCGTTTTAAAAAATTCTATAAAAAAGGTTCAAACACACTTTATGTAAGATAAATAAATAAACGTTTATTTTTAATAAGATCAAAGCTACACTTCATGTAAAATAATAAGAAAAAAGCTACACTTTATGTAAAATAAATAAATAAACATTTATTATTAATAATATAAAAGATATTCTTCACTAAAAAAAGTTAAAAAATCATTTTAAAAACATTTTCTCTAACCACTATCTTAAATCTATATAAAACGTCATTAAAAATAATAATATAGCATTTTTTTAAAAACGATAAAAAAAGTTTTGCATTTTTGTTTTTCTCATACCTTCTTGGCTTGTAAAAGAACCAGACGTTCAATGAATTGTTTGGCGATAAGTTTGTTTATGTTCGTTTCTTTAATAAACGAATAAATATAAACAAAACTTTTTGTTCATTTAGTTAAGTGATCGAACATGAACACATGTTTTGTTCATTTACGATCATTTATGTCTTGTTCATTAACATTAATAAAAAAAGTTGAAAGATATATATACACATAATCTTTTATGTTTGTTCATTTATGTTGGTTAATATTCATTTATGTTAATTAAACATTTTTATTTATTAACAAACGATACAAAAACTGTTTTAAAAAATTGCCAAAAAATATCACTCAATATTATTAAAAAGAGTTAATTACTATTTCAGTCCCTGAGGTTTGTCAAAAATAACGGTTTCAGTCCATTAGTTTAAAAATTGCTATTTCAGTCTATTAGTTTCATTTTCATAACCATTTCAGTCCACCAACTTAACTCACATCCATTTATTCTGTTAACTTTGGGTGAAATGACCAAATTGCCCCTGCTAACTTAACAAATTGTAATAAAAAAATTCTAAAGAATCTAAAAATAAAAAAATTCCAAAAAATTCAAAAAAATCTAAAAAACAAAAAAAAATTAAAAAATCATAAAAATTCTAAAAAATCCAAAAAAATTCTAAAAAATCCAAAAAAATTCTAAAAAATCAAAAAAATTCCAAAAAATTCAAAAATATCAAAAAAATTCCAAAAAATTCAAAAAAACCTAAAAATCAAAAAATTTTTAAAAAATCATAAAAATTCTAAAAAATCCAAAAAAAAATCTAAAAATCAAAAAAATCCCAAAAAATTCAAAAAAAATTCCAAAAAATTCAAAAAAATCTAAAATTAAAAAAAAATTTTAAAAATCATAAAAATTTTAAAAAATTCTAAAAAAATCCAAAATGTTTCATTAAATGTTTCGAACCCGAACCGTTTAGAGCTGGACCGCGTTTCGACGCGAACCGTTTCAACGCGAACCGTTTCGACGCGAACCGTTTCGACCCGTACCGTTTCGAGCCGAACCGTTTCGACGCGAACCGTTTCGACGCGAACCGTTTCGACGCGAACCGTTTCGACCCGTACCGTTTCGAGCCGAACCGTTTCGACGCGAACCGTTTCGACCCGTACCGTTTCGAGCCGAACCGTTTCGACGCGAACCGTTTCGACCCGTACCGTTTCGACGCGAACCGTTTCGACGCGAACCGTTTCGACCCGTACCATTTCTAAACGGTTCGCGTCGAAACGGTTCAGCTCTAAACGGTTCGGGTTCGAAACATTTAATGAAACATTTTGGATTTTTTTTAGAATTTTTTTGGATTTTTTAGAATTTTTATGATTTTTTTAAAAAAATTTTGATTTTTAGATTTTTTTGAATTTTTTGGAAATTTTTTGATTTTTTTGAATTTTTGGAATTATTTTGATTTTTAGATTTTTTAGATTTTTTTGGATTTTTTAGAATTTTTATGATTTTTTAAAAAATTTTTGATTTTTAGATTTTTTTGAATTTTTTTTTATTTTTAGATTTTTTAGATTTTTTTTGGATTTTTTTAGAATTTTTATGATTTTTTAAAATTTTTTTGATTTTTAGATTTTTTGAATTTTTTGGAATTTTTTTGATTTTTAGATTTTTTAGAATTTTTTTGGATTTTTTAGAATTTTTATGATTTTTAAATTTTTTTTATTTTTAGATTTTTTTGAATTTTTTGGAATTTTTTTTGATTTTTTTGAATTTTTTAAATTTTTTGGAAATTTTTTTATTTTTAGATTCTTTAGAATTTTTTTATTACAATTTGTTAAGTTAGCAGGGGCAATTTGGTCATTTCACCCAAAGTTAACAGAATAAATGGATGGGAGTTAAGTTGGTGGACTGAAATGGTTATGAAAATGAAACTAATAGACTGAAATAGCAATTTTTAAACTAATGGACTGAAACTGTTATTTTTTACAAAACTCAGGGACTGAAATAGTAATTAACTCTATTAAAAAACACTTTCTAACAAATACTGCAAATTTTAGAAAAAAAATTTAATAAAAAACGTCACCTAAAAAACTAAAAATATGTTTCACAAAAATATATAAAAAGGTAAAAAAAACACTCTTTAAAGATTAAAAAGCTTTCTTTTCAAAGAGTAAAAAACGCTTAAAATAACAATAATAATAAATAATAACAAAATGAAAAAAAAATTGAATTACATGAACTTTAAACTTTAAGAAGAGTTGGTATGTTCAGTAAAAATTAAAGGAAAAATGGTAGTACGTTTATCACTACTCTTTTAATTTTTAAGAGTTAAATGTTATTATTTTAAAACTTAAAATTAATAGATATGTATATTGAACTTTTTAAGTAGCATTAATAATGTTTAAAAAAACATGTTTTGGTTTCTTTATTCACCTCACCAAATGTTCATCAGTCGGCCAATCTTTACATGCGCTTTCGTCAAATGAAAACTCCTCTATTGCACACTTTAAAATGCAAAATCCACATATGGCCAATGCACCGTGCATCGGCCATGGTCTAATGCTCATGTATATTGTGTATACATACATACGAGTCATACAATTCTTGTCAGTTCAAAATCTCAAATGTTCAGGCCATTATTTCATAACATTAAATATGTATCTTAAGTAAATGAGTTGTAACAAAGAGAGAGGAGAAAGCATGATCATTTAGATGCGATTGTTCACATTATTTACACCCGTCATGAACACTCAAAATATAAGTTGATGGGATCCAAGGTGCAAAGCTTACATGTCACACATTTAGGGTGTAGGGAGTGGTTAAACACTTTGAGTGGCAAACCAAAAAACCGACCAATCAAAGCGCGCCATGTTAATCAGTCAAAAGTGTTTAAACTTTGGTGAAAAGTGTTGGCAATGGTTTAGACACTTGGTGAAGTGGTAAACTATTTAAAAAAAAAGGAAAAATGTCAAATTTGTTGAGATTGGAATGGACCCCACCCCACAACCCCCTCTCTCTCTCCTTCCTCCCTTCCCCGAATCGGTGTTGCCTCACCGATTTCACTCCCATTTCGTCAAACATGCATGCGGCAAATGGGTTGGCATTGGTTTGCCACCCATTGCCGATCGGTGACTTGAGTTTGCCGACTCCCACACCGTACGCCCTTAGCTAATGTAATTGTAAATAATTATTCATTCTCTTTCACTTAGGAAATTGTATACGAACGCGCTCACATGGATTTCACATATAAAATGGACACAACATCCCATGACAAGGACGATGAATAGTAACTTTATTTTTATAATAATATATAGTTTTTTATCATTTTTTATTTAATATATTATAATGGTTTATTATTATATTTACTTTTAATAACATATTTTTTATTTTTTTTTCCTTTTTTTAAAACCATGTATTTTCTTTACCATTTTTTAATAATTCTTTTTTCTTGTTTTAAAACATATATTAATTTATCGATTAATTTAATAGTTCTTTAATAATTTATGTTTATAACTTTTTTTTTCTAAAACTTAAGTACGTAGCTAGGGCTGTTCACGAGCCGAGCCGAACCGAGCGGACCTTTGCTCGTGCTTGGCTCGTTTACAAACCGAACCGAGCGGAGCGGCTCATTTAAAACCGAGCCTCAAATCAAGCGAGCATTTTTCGAGCAATAAATTTTCCGAGCGAGCGTCGAGCGAAGTTCGAGCGATTTGAACAACCGTATCACCCGATTTAAATTTGCTGAGAGAGATAGTAACAATGTTTGGTCTCTAGCTTTTATGTCCTAAAAACATACACCTTTCGTGGCATAATATTTTTCTTATGAATTACAATATTGTGGCCGACGAGACAATGATCATATTGCATGAACAATTACGTTGAGAGCGTCAGACGATCAACTTAGGGTAACGACATGAAACATTGAGGTGACGAGCAGTCTGTTGTTTATCGGTTTAGGGTTTAACTTTTAGATTTTATATTAATTTTTTTATTGGTGTGGTTGGGCTAGTACGCATAGATACAATTGTAAATTTGTATATAGCTGACCAAAATATAATAGAGTGGTATATATAAAACAAAAAAAATTAGTTTATATTCAACTATATATGTCTGTGTAATGTGTGTATATATATAGGTGTGTGTGTATATACATGTTTTTATATGTATGTGTATGTGTATGTGTATATGTATATGTATACTAATTAAAAATAATAATTCGAGCCGAACCGAGCCGAGCGGACCTTTGCTCATGCTTTGCTCATTTACAAACCGAACCGAACAGAGCGGCTCGTTTACAACCGAGCGTCAAATCGAACGAGCATTTTCCGAGCAATTTCCGAACGATCGTCGAGCGAGCGACGAGCGGCGAGCGATTTGAACAGCCCTATACGTAGCTTTGTTTGATTTTTTTATTGTTGATAAAGACGATGAATATTAACTTTATTTTTATAATAATATATAACTTTTTATTATTTTTCATTTAATATATTATTACAATATAAAGAAGCAATTTTTTTGTGCATTGGGAGTTGTACCCCAAGCTTGGGGAGGTTTTAAAAAAAATTGATTTTTCACTTTTAACCCAAACATTTCATATTATATATTTTAACCCCTTTTAATTTTTTTACTTTTAACCCAAAGTTTTCTATCTTTTATAATTTAACACAACACTTTATTATTTACAACTTTGGTCCCCCATACTTTTTTTTTTCGCAAGTTTTTTGTTTTACGTTTCGTTCTAAATTTTGCGAGTTACATGTCGTAGTGTGCATGTGAGGTTCAATGTTTTTTGCTCTATTTTTCCATATTTGACAGACCCGTCGAACGCGTCCATTTTTTCCCTTTTGAAAAGTTCGCTGCAACGGGCGGTCCTAGATCGACTAAGTTATTATTTTCAACGTTTTACGTTTATGGTTAATTTGCATTTAGAGTTGTACCCCAAGGTTAGAGGGTTTTTCAAAAAAAAAAAAACTTGATTTTTCACTTTTAACCCAAACTTTTTATATTTTGTATTTTAACCCCTTTTAATTTTTTTACTTTTAACCCAAAGTTTTCCATATTTTATAATTTAACACAACACTTTATTATTTACAAATTTGGTCCCCCATACTTTTTATCTTTCGCAAGTTTTCCGTTTAACGTTTCTTTCTAAATTTTGCGAGTCAACCTGCCGTAGCGTGTATGTGAGGTTCAACGTTTTTTGCTCTATTTTTTCATATTTGACAGACCAATTGCAACGCGTCCATTTTTTCCCTTTTGAAAAGTTCGCCGCAACGGGCGGGTACTAGATCGACTAAATTATTATTTTCTACGTTTTACGTTTCTGGTTAATTTTTTCGCATTAACACACTATAACGGGTGTGCGTGGTTCAACGATTTTAGTTTTCTTTCCGTTCAGTGTAATATTTACCATTTTATCTATTTTATTTTTATGATGTTGAGAGTCGATGTCGTTGTGGCATTGGTGCTACCTGGCACGGTTTTACGAACGTTTTTAACCTATTAAATTTTTTACTAATCTTTTGTTTCGGTTTACCCCTATACTTCCTCTACTTAAAAACTATTTTTTGCTTAGCATATTTTATGTACGGGTATGTATAAATATTATTTGTTCTACATTCCGACGTAAACTTTTTTTATAGACGAGTCAGGTCAAATATAATACGTTTTCGTTTAAAGAAACCATTTTTACTTGCATATTTTTATGTACGTTTTGCTATAAATTCAAATATAATATGTTTTCGTGTTTATTTTATGTATGTTTCGTAAAGTTTGTTTCGAACCGAGTGGAGTCAAATTATAGTTTCTTTTTCTCCCCTTTTTTCCAAAGCTCTAATTAATCCCTTTCGATTACAGGTGCATATTTTCCTTCATACCCGTTACGTTTTCTATGTATGAGTTGGGTCACATATAATACGTTATGATTGTTCGATATGAATTTGATTTACTTTACGTTTGATCCAATCACAATGCTTATACATGTTATATTGAGTTCAACTGGATACGTCGAAATGTGTGTTTTCATTTGGTTAATGCATCATATAACGTTTGGACTAATTCATTCAATGTTTACGATGTACCCGCGAGCAACGCGGGCGGGTCTTAACCCTAGTTATAATAGTTTATTATTATATTTACTTTTAGTAACATATTTTATTTTTTTTTCCTTTTTAAAACCATGTATTTCCTTTACCATTTTTTAATAATTCTTTTTTTCTTTTCTTAGAACATATATTAATTTATCGATTAATTTGATACTTATTTAATAATTTATGTTTATAACTTTTTTTTCTAAAAACTTAAGTAAATAATTGTGCTTGATTTTTTAACTGACATTCCATTATAAGTTATGTTAAATATAAATTTGTACTTAAAATAAAGTATTTATTTGGTATCATAAAACGGTACGATGATAAAGTAAACTTTTCTAATGGTTTAACTTTCTAAACAACATGCTTTATTTTAAATCATGTTTGTTTTACATTATCATTTGTTCGGTTAGTCAAAAGAAATTAAAATTTTAGATTCTAAACAAATATTGTTGAGATGCACATTTGCATTAATATATTATAACCACATAGATTAGAAGCCTATAAGAAAAAAAAATACTGCAACACAATATGTGTAACACGATAGTAACTTTGTAAATTATATTATACTAGGTTAGTTCTCCGTGTATTACATGGGTTGAATAATTTAAAATATTTAATAAATTTTTTTTTTTTGTAAATGCAAACAAAAAAGGGAGACATTTATATACCAAATTGACATAAATAAGTTAAAATAAAAATAATGTATGTTAGTATTATAAAATTCATCAGAGAAGCATATAATTAAACTGTCGCTGAAAAGAATAGAAAAAATAAATATATTATCTAATATGTATTATTGTATTTACGTATTACATTACATATATATTTAATGATAAATAAAAAGTTAGAATGGATGTAAATTACTAAGATGCTCAATGTTTCAAAAAAAAAAAAAAAAAAGATGCAACATGAATAATGACAATTTACGAATATTTTCATTAAATGTATTATTTGAAGATTTGGAAGTTGTTAGCGGGATTTCAGGATTTTTTTTTAATTTAGGATTAACTATGAAACTAAAGAGATAAGTAAACTAATGTGTGACACGTGTCATTAATTGGAACCATCTATTTTTCTGTTTTCCGCCTCTTTTTTATACTTATGTTATATTAATTAAATAATAAATTAATATTAAATCTTACCCTACTTTGAATTTGAAATGAAATCCTTCTATTTTTCGAACAAAATATTTTCTTCAAATTTGAAATTGTTAATTTAAGATAAGATCATCATCATCATACTCAATACATGTCTGAGGAGGGTAGATATAGACAGTCTTACCTCTATCACGTAGAAATAGAGAGGATGCTTCTAGTGAGACCCCTGGCTCGATTGTAGTTTTGTATCAAGCCTTAGACCTAAGACATATAACACTCAAACAATCGGGACATAGACTGATTGGTGCATGTACCGTCGTGTCTTTCAACTATCAACGTCACCACATGATGCATGATTAACCATCCGCCGCTTTTAACGTTATTTTCACAAAATTAGTAAAATAACATTAAAGTTAGTACCATTTCACCTTTGCCCCCCCGAGCGCCCACATATATATACATTATATGTGCACACCGCAAGTGGGGCATTAATTTAAGATAAGATGTTTTTAATTTTTCTTTAGGAAAATAGAAAATTAGATGACTCCAATGACACGTGTCACACATTAGTTTACTTATATAGTATAAATTTGGTATATAAAAATACATTTATTTAACCCTTATAATACATGGGGTTTCTTAAAGTTTTTCTTTTATTTAATATGTAAAATTATATAAAATAAAATAAAGGATTTCAAATAATGTCACGTAGCACCCCCTCCTTCAATGTTACAATTTTAATTTATATAGTATTTTATTTTAATATTTTTCAACTATTAATACGTGTATCACTTCTTATCAGTTAATCTATAATCGTATATTTGATTGCTTTTATATGTTTATAAACGGATAAATAATAACAACAACAATAATAATAAATTGATATGTGAAAGGAAATCAGATTGCAAGGAGGTTTTTTGAATATTAATAAGTGTATCACTTATAGTTATTCTATAATCATATATTTGATTTGCTTTTGTATGTTTTTAAACGGATAAATAATAATAGTATTAAATTGATAAGTGAAGGGAGATTAGATTTCAGGATTATTAATATTATTATATATTTTTTTTGGAATATAAGATTAACTATGAAACTAAAGGATTATATTTTAGGCGGGAAAATAGAATTTTAATTAGTCTCAATGATTGTCATGTGTCTCAAATTGGTTTCCTTTATTATATGTATAGATTTCGAGATTTGTTGCATAAGGTTTATCTTCAAATTATATTTCTATATTATTCCTAAAACTTATATTGTTATTTCTTTTGTTGATGTATATCCTTTTTTATTTGTAAAATTCATCATCCTTAACAGTTTGAAAAGGGGGTGACATTCTAAATATTCATATATACATACACAATCTTTTGTATAATGTCCTTCATCTATTTAATATTAGTGTTTTTGAACAAGCTAATTTAATAATTAAATTGCTTTATTTTGTTTACCCGGGAAAAACCTATCTAATAAACCATATAAAAATAGGGAGTGTAATATACATAATTTCGAGTGTTTTGAGCCAAGGAAATGGAACAATCTAGGATAAACAGGGAAATTTGTTACATATGTAACAGATTGGTGTTTTCTTAATTTAAAATTTTCCACTCTGCGCTTTTTTCATATATTTGGCTCAAAACGTTCCCAGTATATGTATTACATGCCCTGAAATTTTGAAAAATAAATATGTCTTTTTATATGATGTAACAAAGGGTTTTCCCGGGTTTCCTCAGGTGGGTTTTCTATTTACAATTTCCTTGTAAAAGATGCTGAAGATTATTTCTTGAAATTTTGTTTTAAGTCGAACGTAGGCAAGCAGGCACAACTTTTATTTTCAAACGCTAGCTTTTTGTCACATATGCAAGTAAATAAATGAAAATAACAAACACAAATATATTGTACGTTCGCTTATTGAATGAACATAAACAAAAACACATGAAAAATGTAAATGAACGTTCAAGAACTAAATGAACAAACAGACATTTGTTCACATTCGTTCAATTAATTAAGTAATTTTTTTTGAACGTTTAACTTCATTAAAAACGGCCAACCCTCAACAAAGGGCCACCACCAAAAGGATTACCATATATACATCGGGTTTACTAACCAATCCTTCCACTCTAAACTTTTAAAATTAGAGAGATTTCTAAGCCAAAAAAAGACAAATATTTAACTAAAGCAACCACCTCTATAACCTTAGACGACGACCCTTCAAAAACCTTTTTGTTTCTTGTTTTCCAAATAGTCCAGCAAACGATCATCAGAATGCCACGCAATATCCGTTTATACCACTTGTTATGCTTGCCGAGGCTAGGCAACAGCAACATTTCTTTAACATTTCTGAAAACCGGTTGTGTTAGACGACACCAGCTCCAGACCGCTTGCCAAACACCAAACGCGAAGCCGCAATCGATGAATAAGTGACCTGCAGATTCCGTAACAGCTTCACAAAGAGGGCACAAAGTATCCTGAATTCGGATGTTTCTTCTAACTAAGGCCAAACGGGTCGGAATCCTCTCCATCTCAATTCTCCACATCAAAACATTAACTTTTATAAGGACCCAAGAAACCCATCGCATCTCATTATTTTTCTGCATATTCCGCCCCATGTTCAGCAAACTTTTGACACTTGCCACAGAAAAAACACCGCCAGAATCGGCTTCCCACACCCACTTATCTTTGGCTCCTGAAAAAACCACCTTGGACAACAGATTCTGCACGTCTTGCATCTCGGAGATTGTTTCAACAGAGGTAGTTTCTATTCGTTTACTACAACAATTGAACATATATAAATTTCTCACCGAACAATTTACGAATGGTCCACCGAACCTCTGGTTATAGTATACATTAGAAATGGGAGATAAGTTGATTTAACAACCGACTAATATATATATATGGAAAGGTTCTATGGAGAACACTAAATATTGCAAAAACACGCAGAACAAAATGAATCACCTATTTTATTAATTTTAGAAACCTAGAAAGTAGATGAAAATATTAAAAATGTAAGATCCTTTGTTTCTCACACTATATTTTAAAACAAAATATTATAAATCTTCGGTTTTTATATAACCTACACATATATAGGTTTTGTGTAGGTTAAATTACCTCCATATATGTAGGTTATGTGTAGATAAAAATATATGGTTTTTAGGTACATATGATACACATTTGAGTACAAGAAACATAAGATTTAAAAAAATATGAATCTTAAATCCCAAAATTTAGTGATTTAGAGTTGTTTTTTTTGTTCTCGCAATAATAAGTGTTCTGTAATAATCCCCATCCTATATATATAGGTGAGGTTCTAGAGTGAACACTAGTGTATTTGCGAACTGAGTGAATAAATCCTAGCCATTGATTTACACACGTGTATGGATTGGATTTCATCATCAAATCGTAAAATACACTAGTGTATTTTATCATCAAATCCTAGCCATTGATTTACACACGTGTATGGCCAGGATTAGTTCGCTCAGTTCGCAAATACAATTGTATTCACTCTTGAACCTAAACATATATATATATAGGGATCCGCTAGAATGAGAACCACCACGAGTTATGAGAACCACGAGAACCGCGCAAAATTTTTTTACTATTTTTTTTGAAAAATTCGCAATATTTTGTTAATAAAAAAAATAAAATAAAATTTTCAAAAAAAAAAAAAAAAAATTTCGAGTAACAGTTATCCATGCACATGTGCATATGTATCGTTTCTTTGTCAAATTCCGTAATTCATTACAAATTATAGTCAATTGCACTTTCATTTACACTACCACGTGTAATACATTACTTTTTACGTTAACAATGTTAGAAATGCACATGTGCATCTATATGTATCAACAGGAAATAAGGTGTTTTGGTACACTACTTTCTCTTTCATCTATCATTCCATCCATAATACACAAGCATGCACATGTGCATTTTTGTCATTTCTTTGACAAATTCCGTAATTCATTACATATATTAGACAATTGCACTTTCATTTACACTACCATATGTAATACACTACTTTTTACATTACCAATATTAGAAATGCACATGTGCATTTATATGTATCAACATGAAATAAGGTGTTTTGGTACACCACTTTGAATACACTTTCCCTTTCATCTATCATACCATCCATAATACACTACCATTACCTCTTACCATCCATAATACAATACCATTACCTCCTACCATCCATAATACAATACCATTAACAATATTTTCACTTTATTACATGTATGTAAACACCATTTATACCATCCAATCAACATATTACATAAAAAATTGACAACTATAACCAAACCATCAACCACTAGATATAACTAACCAAAAAACATGTATATGGGTCTACTTCTCCATTCAAAATCACAAACTTTTTGTACCAAAACACGTTATATCATGGTTATACCTAATTATGCACATGTGCATTTTGAATATTGGTAATGTAAAAAGTAGTGTATTATTAATGGTATTCTAAATTAAAGTGCAATTGTCTATTCCTGATAACGTATTACCGAATTTGTTGAGGTAATGATACATATGCACATGTGCATGGATAACTGTTACTCGAAAAAAAAAGTTTTTTTTTTTTTTTTTTTTTTTTTATGGTAACGAAATATAGCGATTTTTTATTAAAAAATATTAAAAAAAATTAAAAAAAATTTTTGAGTGTTTTTTTGATTTTTTTTAGATTTTATTTTGTGTTCACATTGGTTCTCGCGGTTCTCGCAATAAGGGTGGTTCTCGCATGAACCTTACCCTATATATATATATAAAATTTGAAACGGGATAAGGAGAAAACGCTCAAAAGTGTGAGACCGGTGAGAACGCATCCTGACCCAACACGTGTCACGCGGCTTAGAGAAGGGCGGAGGGACTTTTTTGTCCTTTTATCTTTTGCTTTTCCAGTTACGCTTTTCCCAATATTGTTTTATTTTTTGGGGTTTAAGATTTTTGGCGTTAACCAAATTCAATAACTAAAGGCGTTTAATGGTTTCATCGTATTAACATTTTGGCGTTTATGGCGTTTTTCAAACCGTATGCCATTGGAACCCTAGGGTGGTCAGGAAATCTATCTGAATGAAGTTTTTTCAAGGCGTTTTAAACAAGATGGCCCATTGTTCTATTATTTTTTATATACATTTTGGCGTTTGTGGTAACTTGGCGTTTTACAATTGTAAGATTATATCACAACCACAGGGAAACAAAATAGAAGCGAAGAAAATAAATTAAAAATCATAATCGGATCTCTCTTCACAATCTTCACTGTCATCAGTCTCTCTCTTCTTTAATAGTACAAGAACTGTCACCAAATATATGGCGTTTTATGTAAAACTTAACAAACCCATCGGTTTGATTATTTTGCCTACTCATCTGTTGAAGTGGTTTTTTGTGGATGTTTGGGTACATAGATCTATGACGTTTGGGTGGGTTTTTCGCTTTTTCTTCATCGTTATCTTCATCTTTATATCATGCCACTCTTCAGTGTCATTGATCTCTTTTCCTCATCCAAGCCTTATTCAAGAACAAAGAACACCAAATGACATTCGATTGTCATCAGTATCTTTTTCTTGAAGATTTGTCCAACTCATGCAACAAAATCTTTCTGAGTTACTCCTCTCAGCTAACAATCCATTCAGTGAAACTTCACGAAAAACAATACCGAATATCCAATATTAGCCATCTTTGATTTTTTTAATTTTTTGGCATTTTGCAGTGAGTGGTATTTAGTAGTATTTTGTCGTTTGTTTTTTTGGTTTGGTTAAATGGAAGTTGCTGAGAGTTATTATTTTATAGGATTTCTTTTGGCGGCGTAGGTTAGGCGGTGCATTATTATAATAAAGTATTCGTCATTTCAGTTACTGTTTGTAATTATTGTTTTTGATAAGCTTTTTTCTCTGAAGTCTGTAACACGTCCCGTCTTTCAAGTTTGGCGTTTTAGATTCTAATATAATAAATTTTTCGTCTTTTCATTTTTACTGTTTTTGTAGTTACTGTTTCTAGTTACATTTTCAAGTTTGCTTTTTGTTTTTATTTTTATTTTTTGGGTTTTTTATAATACATTTTCAAAGTAATTTTATTATAGTTTGGGAGTTTTTGGGGGCGTTTTACGGCATGATAGCGTTTAAACAAGCATTTTGGCTGTTTGGCGTTTTTATTATATATGACGTTTTTATATAACAATCAACTAAAAAAGAAAATAAAAAAAAATCTATAAACAATTGATCTTCCAAATCTTCACTGTCACCAGTCTCTTTTTTTTTGAATCATCTTAACTGGTTGGTTCGACTTTCGTATGATGCATTTTGTTTTTTTGTTTTTCAAGTAGTTTTTTTGTGGCTGTTTGGAAGCACAAAGTCTGACATCAGCATCTTTTTTTTGAAGATTTGTCTATCCCATACAGCAAAATGTTATTCAGTTTAGACCCTTAAGCCAACAATCTTGAATTTTCCAATGAACGATGTTTGATTTTTTAACCTTTCTGGCGTTTTACCGATAAAAAGAACGCCACCAAATAAAAGCACCTTAAACCTCAAAATTTGATCATGCTAAAATCAATAATGTTTTGCTGTATGAGATGGACAACATTGTTAATCCTCGGTTAAGAAAGATAACTGACAATGTTGTCCACCTCATACAGCTAAACTTTATTGACAACAAATCTCAATAATGTTTTTGTATGTTTTAGCGTTATAAATTGGATGGAAGTTGAGGATAAGTCAATAAGATTTTACTCAATGAAATGGACAATATCCTCAGTTAAGGATTTTGTCCATTACATTGAGCGAAATCTTACAGACAACCAAACTGAATTTCAAAAAAACGTTTTGGTTTAGAAGATATTTGATGTTTGGGTTTTTTGGCGTTTCTAAGACGAATGGTATATATTAAATATGGCGTTTGGGTTTTTGTGTGTGTTTTTAATTGAAAATCTGAGATGTTGTATATATATGATTTTTTGGCGGTTTTTTAGGCGGGATTTTTTTATAATTAAGTTTGGCGTTTATATCTAATGGTGTTTTCAGTTAGAATGGTGTGTGATTTTTGTTTTGGCGTTTTATTTCATGAGATGGTGTTTTATGTGGAGAAGTCAAAAGACACTTTTACCCTTAATGAAGCGCGTCCACGTAATAAAATTGATGTTATTTACGAAAACGTTACCGTGCCAATCTAGTCCATAGATTGTTTTGATCAGACGATCCATAAACGTTCTCACACTATCTACCGTTTTCTCTAAATCCAGACCCTATATAATTTAATCCAAAAAAAAAAAAAACTATAGCATCAGGGTATCAAACTAAAAAGAAAGTTATTTTTCATTATAGTTTTATCATTTGAAAATGAATGGTTTGTTCATACTTTATGAGAGACCATAGTTTGTTAGGAAGATGCAATGTATTCATTTAAACTTTAGCCTAAGATTGGATGTAAGGATCGTCTATTGTCACAAAAGTTAAATCGTGTGATCCTATGCATATACGTGTATGTGGAGAGAGAAACACACTTTCATACACACATGTTTTTGCATATATCTATATATGATGATACACATACCTTATAAATCTTGTGTATTTATGTTCTCACTCGTGTGGGTCATCATTTCAAGACAGAATATATTTTGTAAAACATATTTAGTAAATATTAGTTGTAATCAAGAGTGGACAAAGCATGATCTAGATGAGAGAGTTTGCATCATCCAAACCCGTGTGGATTCAAAATTTATAGAGGTGTGGTACCACGTTTAATGACAATGATAATAACAAGTAAGAGAGGAGATGTCAAGAGAAACGAGGAACTTCGCACTGCCACGAGGCATCTTAATTCATTGGCAACTACGACGAGTAACCATGTTTACTGGCTCTATTTAAACGTTCACATACGTGTGTGTTTGGAATATCCTAAATACGAAAACTCAAAATATGGCTCCAGGATCACCTTCTTCATCAGTTATGTACTTCGGCACCACAGGCACAGCAGATTACATGGAGCTCATGGCAAATTCTCAGCAGAATCATCAACTTGTTGATCCCAACAAGCAATGCAATCAATCTGAAACCTCATGCAAGTTCTTCAGTATTTGTATCTATTTACCTTATTATCTTGTGGTAGTTGTGTATTTTAAAAATTGAAAAGCATAACCAAGAGGAAATTTACTATTTCTGTATTGTTTTAATATACTTTTTTAAAATTTGAACAAAATGAGAGTTGCAAATGGACTTTCTAACTTCTAAGGGTGCTTATGGTCCGGTTCAACCGGTTTTGACATACAGGACAACTCAATAAATACAGGTTGTTTTTTTTTAGAAAATAAGCAAAAACCAAACGGCTCGGCTGATCCAGCCAAAACGATTCAGTTTTGGTAGTTTACCGGTTTAGCTGTTTTTTTTTTGTTTTTTTGTCTTTTAACCGGTTCGTACCAGTAGATACTTTGAAAGTTCAATAAAAATTGTAAGTTTTTTTAAAAATATAACATTTTACTTTTGAGCATTAATATTTACAATTAATAATATATATGTTTTTTAATTAGAAATATGTATACCTATTATAGTATTCTGATTCCTACACAAGAGAAAATAGTTTTATTTTCATTAATTTATATAGATAAATTATACAGATTAAAAAAGTATTTTTTTTTACTTATTTTCTTAATATTTTGGCCGGTTTCGGATCTGGCAGCCTATTCCAAACAGTAAACCGGAGATAAAACTCGGTTTTTCTAACCGTAAACCAAACCAGTTCACTCATAACGTTGACGATTTAGCTCGGTTTGAAGGATTTGGACTGTTTCAAGGGTTTTGAACACCCCTAGGCTTTTCTTTCAATTTGGAGAAACCCCTTATTTTATTTTACATTTATAACATTTTGCTAATTTGAACCTTTGGTTCATTGACAATAGATCCAAACGAAGAAGTTGCAATAGCAGTATCTCCCAACACTCTATTAGATGCAAACAGGTATGTTTGTGAAGTATGCTACAAAGGCTTTCCAAGAAAGCAAAACTTGACGCTTCATCGACGAGCTCACAATCTTCCTTTCACTCTCAAGACAAGAACATCGAATGAACCGTCACCACGAAAGGTGTATCTTTGCCCTGAGCCCACATGTGCCCATCACAACCGTTCTCACGCCTTAGGAGACTTTGGTGGTCTTAGGAAACATTATTTAAGGAAACATTGTACGGCGAAGAACTATAAATGTGACACCTGTTGCAAGGCTTACAATGTTGAGGCTGACTTGCGAGCGCATTCAAAGGTTTGTGCCAAGAAAAAATATGCTTGTCACTGCGGCTGTCGTTTCACCAGGTACATATTCAACAACCTCATCACCATCTTTTCTTAAGCATATTCCTACATGGGCTAATACAGTAATACTCAATCTATACGAATTATATTTTGTAGGCGTTGCGATTTCACTCTTCACCAGGCAGAGTGTGACGCGCCAGAGCATGTGGGCCCAGCCAAATGTCCACAAACGCTCAACGCAGAAGAGCGTTCAGTCAAAAGCACTAGAAACGACAACAGTAACAGCAGTCGCATGGGCTCAGTTATGTCATATCCAACAACATTAAGCATGGGAGATAACTTGATCAGATTTAATAGCAATGAAAACAACTACAACCTCATAGGTCCGCATATTTCCTCCAACCAAAACCAGCCCAATTCTTACCATTCTATCGCGTCCCACCAGTATCAACTATCTCAAATTGGAGAAGACCATAGCAGCCTCATGACCAACGCTAGTGGTGGCTTAAACTTCAGCAGGAGTCACCCATACCAACATGAGTATCAGATGAAAACTGATATAGGGTTGTATGCGGATCTGTTGATGGACAAGATCCCATTACACAGTCTGAATCTTGAAGATGCTGGTGTAACAGGAGATGATGGCACTAGTTATAGAACCGGGGAAGGCTCAAATTCATTTTCAAATGATAGTTATATGTTTGATCCTAGTTTGACACCAGCTATGCGTAACACTGGTCAAAATGGAATGATGAACCCTGTGAATGGCATTAGCGATGGTGGAAGTTATGGGCATGGCAATTGCTATGGTTATGATTATTGTTATGGAAGTGGACAATCTGGCTATGGAGGTGCAATGGAAGGGTGCGACTTTGAAGCATCAGCGGCAACAGCACGAGCAGTAGCCCCATCCGAACCGCAGTTGAACCAACATGGCTTTTGGTTTTGAAAAGTGCATATAATGTTTTCAAGCAGTTTGGCTTTGGGAGGTATGCTTAAGTGGATTTTATTAGTTATTAAACTATCGTACTTTGAATTGGTGGACTACTTGAAGGCCTAATCTTGTTAGGTTTGTTGTTACTTCTGTTTCTTTGCATTGTTATTTGGCATCATATTTGTTTGATTTAAGTTTATTATCCTTAAATGGATTGCAATAAGTGTAAGAGATACATATCCAGCTCTTAAGCGTTTTTAATGTTCTTATGATTCAGGTTTTAAGATTTTGATTTTTGTCACTAGAATGTTATGTGGGTATTCAATCCCTACACTGTTACACCAACATATCAACTTAACAACCAAATATAAATAAAACATTGAACATTAAGGATGTTAATGCAACTTGGTTCTCAAGTCCCAATTGATACTCAACCAAATATAAATAAAACATTGAACATTAAGGATGTTAATGCAACTTGGTTCTCAAGTCCCAATCGATACTCAAACAAACATTAAATTATGGCTAAGTCCCACAATATTATTAGATCAAGAAAACTAAAAAAAAACTTGATTCTTACAAATCCATACCCAATACGCGGTATATAGAGCTAACCTAATGTATTAGACTATAACCAAGATTGTTCACATAATTATCTTAAGCACATCCAAACCTAACTCGTTTAGGATACTAGATAATAATCTAATCAATTAAGTAGGACATGATAATTAATGTCACACCCCAACCGATGGCGGAAACATCGGAGTAAAACGAAAAAGATTGCTCGAGACTTTATAACGCTAAATGTGACAAGTCTTTAATAAATAATTTCATTTTATTGCTAATAACAAGTACATTGTTTGAAATTGAAATACAACAAGTTTGAAACAAACAAATTACAACAATTATCGGATGACTAAACTAATAAACACGAAATTAAATTTGGTGCGTTTCTAGCCATCCTACTAAGTTCCGTGCATCATCATCATCATCATCATCATCATCATCATCATCATTGTTATGGGTCATTTTCTGAACATATATCCTGACTAATATTCTGGCTTTGATTGTTTATTTGTGATCAGGATATCGGATCAGGATATTGGTAACATCCTGGTAGTAACTGATTTAACCACGTGCAGATTAGAAGGTGCGAGTCTCCAACGTTCAAGTGGACATCTTCTCCTCAAGACTCGGGCAAATCAGTTGGCTTATAGACGTTGGACCCGGAAGACCAGGACTGCAACGTTCATATGGGGAATATCCGCTGAATCCCGGGATAATAGGATGTTTAGTTAGTTTCCTTTTACTATAAATAGATTGCTCGAGACTTTATAACGCTAAATGTGACAAGTCTTTAATAAATAATTTCATTTTATTGCTAATAACAAGTACATTGTTTGAAATTGAAATACAACAAGTTTGAAACAAACAAATTACAACAATTATCGGATGACTAAACTAATAAACACGAATTTAAATTTGGTGCGTTTCTAGCCATCCTACTAAGTTCCGTGCATCATCATCATCATCATTGTTATGGGTCATTTTCTGAACATATATCCTGACTAATATTCTGGCTTTGATTGTTTATTTGTGATCAGGATATCGGATCAGGATATTGGTAACATCCTGGTAGTAACTGATTTAACCACGTGCAGATTAGAAGGTGTGAGTCTCCAACGTTCAAGTGGACATCTTCTCCTCAAGACTCGGGCAAATCAGTTGGCTTATAGACGTTGGACCCGGAAGACCAGGACTGCAACGTTCATATGGGGAATATCCGCTGAATCCCGGGATAATAGGATGTTTAGTTAGTTTCCTTTTACTATAAATAGATTGATCGGGTCAGATTAAGGCACACACTCTTTCGCACACTTTTACTCTCCTGTTGCAAACAATCACTACACATAAACACTTGTACTCAAATTACATTGTAACACCTAGTTGATCCGCATCATATCCTGCACTGTATCCTGATATTTGAAGTAATAGAAGAACAAGGCAGCTGTGATTGTCAGCTCCCGAGGTTTTTTGCCGGCGATCTAGATTGATCAAGGGCTTTCCTCGTACATCCTGTGTCACCCTTTACATTTTCGCTCATTGTTTGATCAAAGATACAGCTCTGTATCCTGAGCCGTATCCTGAAACTGTTTTTGCAAATAACTTAACTAGCATATTTTCAACACACATTTCAAGCACACTACCTCACTTAACTAATTTGATCACTTAATTGCTTTGGTAATTTTTGACCAAAATAATTTGGCGCCCACCGTGGGGCAAGTGGTGTTATTTCTACTAAAAGCTTTTGCAAAATCATTACTTGGTTTTCTATTTTCAAAACGTTTTGCTACACTATTCTCAATGGCCTCGAGATCAAACATGAGCTCTGCCACCGTGTCTGCCACAACCTCTGCAACAATTGGTTCGGTGCTTCCACTACCTCCTCCGAGAATGCAAGCCTCTTCACAGGGAACTGAAAGTTATGTGGCTCGGGACGTTATCCCCGCTCGTAATATCCAGGGATCTGGTCCTGTTTTGGCTTCTAACGGAGAAATTCTAAATTTGTTTGGTAGTGTACAGGAACAGATGAGGCAGCAGCAGGAAACTAATCAGATGCTGATGAGAGAGATACAACTCTTGAAATCCGGCCCAAGGAGGCCTGCTGAAGATACTGTTACTCCCTTGCAACCCAGGGCTTTGAACTTCAGTTCTGCAGTTTATACTGAGGATCACCGGGGGAATATTGTGCCTAGCCATTCCCAGAATCATACTCCTAAGATACCCTCTTCAGTAAGAGTATCAACTATGAGAAGCTCAGGATATGCTTCAGGATATGGCCAGAATCCCCAAACTGGTAATGTATCTAATAATAATAATACTCTTGCTACTAATGGTGTTGGATCTTTGCAGGATGCAGGTATGACATCAGCATTTTCCAGAGAGCTTCAAAAACTGAAGGACAAGATATCCAGTGTGCCTGGGGTGGTCCATCCAATTCCAGAAGTGTCCCAGGATAGTCACAGGATATCACGGTTTGCGTATCCCATTTGTGATGCTGAAATCCCAAAAAGATTTCAAACCCCCAACATGAAACTCTATGATGGAACTACGGATCCTGAGGAGCATATTGCCCAGTATAGGGAGAGGATGGAGATCAACCCTATCCCTCCAGATCTAAAAGAAGCATGCCTGTGCAAGGGTTTTGGTTCTACCTTAACAGGATCAGCCTTAAAATGGCTCTTAAACGTTCATCCTCACTCAATTACTTCATTTTCTCATTTAGTTAATTTATTTAATAGTCAATTTTCTTGCAGCCGGAGTTTTGAGAAACTAACCAGTGACCTTTACAGGATAACTCAAGGACCTCAGGAATCCTTGAGGGATTATGTGAACAAGTTTAGTCGGGAATCCTTGGATATCCCACATCTTGATGTTGCAACAGCTGTGCAAGCCTTCAAGATGGGATTACAAAAAGATTCTCAGTTTTATC
Source organism: Helianthus tuberosus (assembly GCA_030545235.1). Taxonomy (NCBI): domain Eukaryota; kingdom Viridiplantae; phylum Streptophyta; class Magnoliopsida; order Asterales; family Asteraceae; genus Helianthus; species Helianthus tuberosus. Next base: position 133,058 of record JARYGA010061043.1, read on the forward strand.
AGGATCTTGTAATGAATCCCTGCAGGAATCTGGACGAAGCTCG
>JARYGA010061043.1:133300-177642 GCA_030545235.1 Helianthus tuberosus
AACTATCAACGTCACCACATGATGCATGATTAACCATCCGCCGCTTTTAACGTTATTTTCACAAAATTAGTAAAATAACATTAAAGTTAGTACCATTTCACCTTTGCCCCCCCGAGCGCCCACATATATATACATTATATGTGCACACCGCAAGTGGGGCATTAATTTAAGATAAGATGTTTTTAATTTTTCTTTAGGAAAATAGAAAATTAGATGACTCCAATGACACGTGTCACACATTAGTTTACTTATATAGTATAAATTTGGTATATAAAAATACATTTATTTAACCCTTATAATACATGGGGTTTCTTAAAGTTTTTCTTTTATTTAATATGTAAAATTATATAAAATAAAATAAAGGATTTCAAATAATGTCACGTAGCACCCCCTCCTTCAATGTTACAATTTTAATTTATATAGTATTTTATTTTAATATTTTTCAACTATTAATACGTGTATCACTTCTTATCAGTTAATCTATAATCGTATATTTGATTGCTTTTATATGTTTATAAACGGATAAATAATAACAACAACAATAATAATAAATTGATATGTGAAAGGAAATCAGATTGCAAGGAGGTTTTTTGAATATTAATAAGTGTATCACTTATAGTTATTCTATAATCATATATTTGATTTGCTTTTGTATGTTTTTAAACGGATAAATAATAATAGTATTAAATTGATAAGTGAAGGGAGATTAGATTTCAGGATTATTAATATTATTATATATTTTTTTTGGAATATAAGATTAACTATGAAACTAAAGGATTATATTTTAGGCGGGAAAATAGAATTTTAATTAGTCTCAATGATTGTCATGTGTCTCAAATTGGTTTCCTTTATTATATGTATAGATTTCGAGATTTGTTGCATAAGGTTTATCTTCAAATTATATTTCTATATTATTCCTAAAACTTATATTGTTATTTCTTTTGTTGATGTATATCCTTTTTTATTTGTAAAATTCATCATCCTTAACAGTTTGAAAAGGGGGTGACATTCTAAATATTCATATATACATACACAATCTTTTGTATAATGTCCTTCATCTATTTAATATTAGTGTTTTTGAACAAGCTAATTTAATAATTAAATTGCTTTATTTTGTTTACCCGGGAAAAACCTATCTAATAAACCATATAAAAATAGGGAGTGTAATATACATAATTTCGAGTGTTTTGAGCCAAGGAAATGGAACAATCTAGGATAAACAGGGAAATTTGTTACATATGTAACAGATTGGTGTTTTCTTAATTTAAAATTTTCCACTCTGCGCTTTTTTCATATATTTGGCTCAAAACGTTCCCAGTATATGTATTACATGCCCTGAAATTTTGAAAAATAAATATGTCTTTTTATATGATGTAACAAAGGGTTTTCCCGGGTTTCCTCAGGTGGGTTTTCTATTTACAATTTCCTTGTAAAAGATGCTGAAGATTATTTCTTGAAATTTTGTTTTAAGTCGAACGTAGGCAAGCAGGCACAACTTTTATTTTCAAACGCTAGCTTTTTGTCACATATGCAAGTAAATAAATGAAAATAACAAACACAAATATATTGTACGTTCGCTTATTGAATGAACATAAACAAAAACACATGAAAAATGTAAATGAACGTTCAAGAACTAAATGAACAAACAGACATTTGTTCACATTCGTTCAATTAATTAAGTAATTTTTTTTGAACGTTTAACTTCATTAAAAACGGCCAACCCTCAACAAAGGGCCACCACCAAAAGGATTACCATATATACATCGGGTTTACTAACCAATCCTTCCACTCTAAACTTTTAAAATTAGAGAGATTTCTAAGCCAAAAAAAGACAAATATTTAACTAAAGCAACCACCTCTATAACCTTAGACGACGACCCTTCAAAAACCTTTTTGTTTCTTGTTTTCCAAATAGTCCAGCAAACGATCATCAGAATGCCACGCAATATCCGTTTATACCACTTGTTATGCTTGCCGAGGCTAGGCAACAGCAACATTTCTTTAACATTTCTGAAAACCGGTTGTGTTAGACGACACCAGCTCCAGACCGCTTGCCAAACACCAAACGCGAAGCCGCAATCGATGAATAAGTGACCTGCAGATTCCGTAACAGCTTCACAAAGAGGGCACAAAGTATCCTGAATTCGGATGTTTCTTCTAACTAAGGCCAAACGGGTCGGAATCCTCTCCATCTCAATTCTCCACATCAAAACATTAACTTTTATAAGGACCCAAGAAACCCATCGCATCTCATTATTTTTCTGCATATTCCGCCCCATGTTCAGCAAACTTTTGACACTTGCCACAGAAAAAACACCGCCAGAATCGGCTTCCCACACCCACTTATCTTTGGCTCCTGAAAAAACCACCTTGGACAACAGATTCTGCACGTCTTGCATCTCGGAGATTGTTTCAACAGAGGTAGTTTCTATTCGTTTACTACAACAATTGAACATATATAAATTTCTCACCGAACAATTTACGAATGGTCCACCGAACCTCTGGTTATAGTATACATTAGAAATGGGAGATAAGTTGATTTAACAACCGACTAATATATATATATGGAAAGGTTCTATGGAGAACACTAAATATTGCAAAAACACGCAGAACAAAATGAATCACCTATTTTATTAATTTTAGAAACCTAGAAAGTAGATGAAAATATTAAAAATGTAAGATCCTTTGTTTCTCACACTATATTTTAAAACAAAATATTATAAATCTTCGGTTTTTATATAACCTACACATATATAGGTTTTGTGTAGGTTAAATTACCTCCATATATGTAGGTTATGTGTAGATAAAAATATATGGTTTTTAGGTACATATGATACACATTTGAGTACAAGAAACATAAGATTTAAAAAAATATGAATCTTAAATCCCAAAATTTAGTGATTTAGAGTTGTTTTTTTTGTTCTCGCAATAATAAGTGTTCTGTAATAATCCCCATCCTATATATATAGGTGAGGTTCTAGAGTGAACACTAGTGTATTTGCGAACTGAGTGAATAAATCCTAGCCATTGATTTACACACGTGTATGGATTGGATTTCATCATCAAATCGTAAAATACACTAGTGTATTTTATCATCAAATCCTAGCCATTGATTTACACACGTGTATGGCCAGGATTAGTTCGCTCAGTTCGCAAATACAATTGTATTCACTCTTGAACCTAAACATATATATATATAGGGATCCGCTAGAATGAGAACCACCACGAGTTATGAGAACCACGAGAACCGCGCAAAATTTTTTTACTATTTTTTTTGAAAAATTCGCAATATTTTGTTAATAAAAAAAATAAAATAAAATTTTCAAAAAAAAAAAAAAAAAATTTCGAGTAACAGTTATCCATGCACATGTGCATATGTATCGTTTCTTTGTCAAATTCCGTAATTCATTACAAATTATAGTCAATTGCACTTTCATTTACACTACCACGTGTAATACATTACTTTTTACGTTAACAATGTTAGAAATGCACATGTGCATCTATATGTATCAACAGGAAATAAGGTGTTTTGGTACACTACTTTCTCTTTCATCTATCATTCCATCCATAATACACAAGCATGCACATGTGCATTTTTGTCATTTCTTTGACAAATTCCGTAATTCATTACATATATTAGACAATTGCACTTTCATTTACACTACCATATGTAATACACTACTTTTTACATTACCAATATTAGAAATGCACATGTGCATTTATATGTATCAACATGAAATAAGGTGTTTTGGTACACCACTTTGAATACACTTTCCCTTTCATCTATCATACCATCCATAATACACTACCATTACCTCTTACCATCCATAATACAATACCATTACCTCCTACCATCCATAATACAATACCATTAACAATATTTTCACTTTATTACATGTATGTAAACACCATTTATACCATCCAATCAACATATTACATAAAAAATTGACAACTATAATCAAACCATCAACCACTAGATATAACTAACCAAAAAACATGTATATGGGTCTACTTCTCCATTCAAAATCACAAACTTTTTGTACCAAAACACGTTATATCATGGTTATACCTAATTATGCACATGTGCATTTTGAATATTGGTAATGTAAAAAGTAGTGTATTATTAATGGTATTCTAAATTAAAGTGCAATTGTCTATTCCTGATAACGTATTACCGAATTTGTTGAGGTAATGATACATATGCACATGTGCATGGATAACTGTTACTCGAAAAAAAAAGTTTTTTTTTTTTTTTTTTTTTTTTTATGGTAACGAAATATAGCGATTTTTTATTAAAAAATATTAAAAAAAATTAAAAAAAATTTTTGAGTGTTTTTTTGATTTTTTTTAGATTTTATTTTGTGTTCACATTGGTTCTCGCGGTTCTCGCAATAAGGGTGGTTCTCGCATGAACCTTACCCTATATATATATATAAAATTTGAAACGGGATAAGGAGAAAACGCTCAAAAGTGTGAGACCGGTGAGAACGCATCCTGACCCAACACGTGTCACGCGGCTTAGAGAAGGGCGGAGGGACTTTTTTGTCCTTTTATCTTTTGCTTTTCCAGTTACGCTTTTCCCAATATTGTTTTATTTTTTGGGGTTTAAGATTTTTGGCGTTAACCAAATTCAATAACTAAAGGCGTTTAATGGTTTCATCGTATTAACATTTTGGCGTTTATGGCGTTTTTCAAACCGTATGCCATTGGAACCCTAGGGTGGTCAGGAAATCTATCTGAATGAAGTTTTTTCAAGGCGTTTTAAACAAGATGGCCCATTGTTCTATTATTTTTTATATACATTTTGGCGTTTGTGGTAACTTGGCGTTTTACAATTGTAAGATTATATCACAACCACAGGGAAACAAAATAGAAGCGAAGAAAATAAATTAAAAATCATAATCGGATCTCTCTTCACAATCTTCACTGTCATCAGTCTCTCTCTTCTTTAATAGTACAAGAACTGTCACCAAATATATGGCGTTTTATGTAAAACTTAACAAACCCATCGGTTTGATTATTTTGCCTACTCATCTGTTGAAGTGGTTTTTTGTGGATGTTTGGGTACATAGATCTATGACGTTTGGGTGGGTTTTTCGCTTTTTCTTCATCGTTATCTTCATCTTTATATCATGCCACTCTTCAGTGTCATTGATCTCTTTTCCTCATCCAAGCCTTATTCAAGAACAAAGAACACCAAATGACATTCGATTGTCATCAGTATCTTTTTCTTGAAGATTTGTCCAACTCATGCAACAAAATCTTTCTGAGTTACTCCTCTCAGCTAACAATCCATTCAGTGAAACTTCACGAAAAACAATACCGAATATCCAATATTAGCCATCTTTGATTTTTTTAATTTTTTGGCATTTTGCAGTGAGTGGTATTTAGTAGTATTTTGTCGTTTGTTTTTTTGGTTTGGTTAAATGGAAGTTGCTGAGAGTTATTATTTTATAGGATTTCTTTTGGCGGCGTAGGTTAGGCGGTGCATTATTATAATAAAGTATTCGTCATTTCAGTTACTGTTTGTAATTATTGTTTTTGATAAGCTTTTTTCTCTGAAGTCTGTAACACGTCCCGTCTTTCAAGTTTGGCGTTTTAGATTCTAATATAATAAATTTTTCGTCTTTTCATTTTTACTGTTTTTGTAGTTACTGTTTCTAGTTACATTTTCAAGTTTGCTTTTTGTTTTTATTTTTATTTTTTGGGTTTTTTATAATACATTTTCAAAGTAATTTTATTATAGTTTGGGAGTTTTTGGGGGCGTTTTACGGCATGATAGCGTTTAAACAAGCATTTTGGCTGTTTGGCGTTTTTATTATATATGACGTTTTTATATAACAATCAACTAAAAAAGAAAATAAAAAAAAATCTATAAACAATTGATCTTCCAAATCTTCACTGTCACCAGTCTCTTTTTTTTTGAATCATCTTAACTGGTTGGTTCGACTTTCGTATGATGCATTTTGTTTTTTTGTTTTTCAAGTAGTTTTTTTGTGGCTGTTTGGAAGCACAAAGTCTGACATCAGCATCTTTTTTTTGAAGATTTGTCTATCCCATACAGCAAAATGTTATTCAGTTTAGACCCTTAAGCCAACAATCTTGAATTTTCCAATGAACGATGTTTGATTTTTTAACCTTTCTGGCGTTTTACCGATAAAAAGAACGCCACCAAATAAAAGCACCTTAAACCTCAAAATTTGATCATGCTAAAATCAATAATGTTTTGCTGTATGAGATGGACAACATTGTTAATCCTCGGTTAAGAAAGATAACTGACAATGTTGTCCACCTCATACAGCTAAACTTTATTGACAACAAATCTCAATAATGTTTTTGTATGTTTTAGCGTTATAAATTGGATGGAAGTTGAGGATAAGTCAATAAGATTTTACTCAATGAAATGGACAATATCCTCAGTTAAGGATTTTGTCCATTACATTGAGCGAAATCTTACAGACAACCAAACTGAATTTCAAAAAAACGTTTTGGTTTAGAAGATATTTGATGTTTGGGTTTTTTGGCGTTTCTAAGACGAATGGTATATATTAAATATGGCGTTTGGGTTTTTGTGTGTGTTTTTAATTGAAAATCTGAGATGTTGTATATATATGATTTTTTGGCGGTTTTTTAGGCGGGATTTTTTTATAATTAAGTTTGGCGTTTATATCTAATGGTGTTTTCAGTTAGAATGGTGTGTGATTTTTGTTTTGGCGTTTTATTTCATGAGATGGTGTTTTATGTGGAGAAGTCAAAAGACACTTTTACCCTTAATGAAGCGCGTCCACGTAATAAAATTGATGTTATTTACGAAAACGTTACCGTGCCAATCTAGTCCATAGATTGTTTTGATCAGACGATCCATAAACGTTCTCACACTATCTACCGTTTTCTCTAAATCCAGACCCTATATAATTTAATCCAAAAAAAAAAAAAACTATAGCATCAGGGTATCAAACTAAAAAGAAAGTTATTTTTCATTATAGTTTTATCATTTGAAAATGAATGGTTTGTTCATACTTTATGAGAGACCATAGTTTGTTAGGAAGATGCAATGTATTCATTTAAACTTTAGCCTAAGATTGGATGTAAGGATCGTCTATTGTCACAAAAGTTAAATCGTGTGATCCTATGCATATACGTGTATGTGGAGAGAGAAACACACTTTCATACACACATGTTTTTGCATATATCTATATATGATGATACACATACCTTATAAATCTTGTGTATTTATGTTCTCACTCGTGTGGGTCATCATTTCAAGACAGAATATATTTTGTAAAACATATTTAGTAAATATTAGTTGTAATCAAGAGTGGACAAAGCATGATCTAGATGAGAGAGTTTGCATCATCCAAACCCGTGTGGATTCAAAATTTATAGAGGTGTGGTACCACGTTTAATGACAATGATAATAACAAGTAAGAGAGGAGATGTCAAGAGAAACGAGGAACTTCGCACTGCCACGAGGCATCTTAATTCATTGGCAACTACGACGAGTAACCATGTTTACTGGCTCTATTTAAACGTTCACATACGTGTGTGTTTGGAATATCCTAAATACGAAAACTCAAAATATGGCTCCAGGATCACCTTCTTCATCAGTTATGTACTTCGGCACCACAGGCACAGCAGATTACATGGAGCTCATGGCAAATTCTCAGCAGAATCATCAACTTGTTGATCCCAACAAGCAATGCAATCAATCTGAAACCTCATGCAAGTTCTTCAGTATTTGTATCTATTTACCTTATTATCTTGTGGTAGTTGTGTATTTTAAAAATTGAAAAGCATAACCAAGAGGAAATTTACTATTTCTGTATTGTTTTAATATACTTTTTTAAAATTTGAACAAAATGAGAGTTGCAAATGGACTTTCTAACTTCTAAGGGTGCTTATGGTCCGGTTCAACCGGTTTTGACATACAGGACAACTCAATAAATACAGGTTGTTTTTTTTTAGAAAATAAGCAAAAACCAAACGGCTCGGCTGATCCAGCCAAAACGATTCAGTTTTGGTAGTTTACCGGTTTAGCTGTTTTTTTTTTGTTTTTTTGTCTTTTAACCGGTTCGTACCAGTAGATACTTTGAAAGTTCAATAAAAATTGTAAGTTTTTTTAAAAATATAACATTTTACTTTTGAGCATTAATATTTACAATTAATAATATATATGTTTTTTAATTAGAAATATGTATACCTATTATAGTATTCTGATTCCTACACAAGAGAAAATAGTTTTATTTTCATTAATTTATATAGATAAATTATACAGATTAAAAAAGTATTTTTTTTTACTTATTTTCTTAATATTTTGGCCGGTTTCGGATCTGGCAGCCTATTCCAAACAGTAAACCGGAGATAAAACTCGGTTTTTCTAACCGTAAACCAAACCAGTTCACTCATAACGTTGACGATTTAGCTCGGTTTGAAGGATTTGGACTGTTTCAAGGGTTTTGAACACCCCTAGGCTTTTCTTTCAATTTGGAGAAACCCCTTATTTTATTTTACATTTATAACATTTTGCTAATTTGAACCTTTGGTTCATTGACAATAGATCCAAACGAAGAAGTTGCAATAGCAGTATCTCCCAACACTCTATTAGATGCAAACAGGTATGTTTGTGAAGTATGCTACAAAGGCTTTCCAAGAAAGCAAAACTTGACGCTTCATCGACGAGCTCACAATCTTCCTTTCACTCTCAAGACAAGAACATCGAATGAACCGTCACCACGAAAGGTGTATCTTTGCCCTGAGCCCACATGTGCCCATCACAACCGTTCTCACGCCTTAGGAGACTTTGGTGGTCTTAGGAAACATTATTTAAGGAAACATTGTACGGCGAAGAACTATAAATGTGACACCTGTTGCAAGGCTTACAATGTTGAGGCTGACTTGCGAGCGCATTCAAAGGTTTGTGCCAAGAAAAAATATGCTTGTCACTGCGGCTGTCGTTTCACCAGGTACATATTCAACAACCTCATCACCATCTTTTCTTAAGCATATTCCTACATGGGCTAATACAGTAATACTCAATCTATACGAATTATATTTTGTAGGCGTTGCGATTTCACTCTTCACCAGGCAGAGTGTGACGCGCCAGAGCATGTGGGCCCAGCCAAATGTCCACAAACGCTCAACGCAGAAGAGCGTTCAGTCAAAAGCACTAGAAACGACAACAGTAACAGCAGTCGCATGGGCTCAGTTATGTCATATCCAACAACATTAAGCATGGGAGATAACTTGATCAGATTTAATAGCAATGAAAACAACTACAACCTCATAGGTCCGCATATTTCCTCCAACCAAAACCAGCCCAATTCTTACCATTCTATCGCGTCCCACCAGTATCAACTATCTCAAATTGGAGAAGACCATAGCAGCCTCATGACCAACGCTAGTGGTGGCTTAAACTTCAGCAGGAGTCACCCATACCAACATGAGTATCAGATGAAAACTGATATAGGGTTGTATGCGGATCTGTTGATGGACAAGATCCCATTACACAGTCTGAATCTTGAAGATGCTGGTGTAACAGGAGATGATGGCACTAGTTATAGAACCGGGGAAGGCTCAAATTCATTTTCAAATGATAGTTATATGTTTGATCCTAGTTTGACACCAGCTATGCGTAACACTGGTCAAAATGGAATGATGAACCCTGTGAATGGCATTAGCGATGGTGGAAGTTATGGGCATGGCAATTGCTATGGTTATGATTATTGTTATGGAAGTGGACAATCTGGCTATGGAGGTGCAATGGAAGGGTGCGACTTTGAAGCATCAGCGGCAACAGCACGAGCAGTAGCCCCATCCGAACCGCAGTTGAACCAACATGGCTTTTGGTTTTGAAAAGTGCATATAATGTTTTCAAGCAGTTTGGCTTTGGGAGGTATGCTTAAGTGGATTTTATTAGTTATTAAACTATCGTACTTTGAATTGGTGGACTACTTGAAGGCCTAATCTTGTTAGGTTTGTTGTTACTTCTGTTTCTTTGCATTGTTATTTGGCATCATATTTGTTTGATTTAAGTTTATTATCCTTAAATGGATTGCAATAAGTGTAAGAGATACATATCCAGCTCTTAAGCGTTTTTAATGTTCTTATGATTCAGGTTTTAAGATTTTGATTTTTGTCACTAGAATGTTATGTGGGTATTCAATCCCTACACTGTTACACCAACATATCAACTTAACAACCAAATATAAATAAAACATTGAACATTAAGGATGTTAATGCAACTTGGTTCTCAAGTCCCAATTGATACTCAACCAAATATAAATAAAACATTGAACATTAAGGATGTTAATGCAACTTGGTTCTCAAGTCCCAATCGATACTCAAACAAACATTAAATTATGGCTAAGTCCCACAATATTATTAGATCAAGAAAACTAAAAAAAAACTTGATTCTTACAAATCCATACCCAATACGCGGTATATAGAGCTAACCTAATGTATTAGACTATAACCAAGATTGTTCACATAATTATCTTAAGCACATCCAAACCTAACTCGTTTAGGATACTAGATAATAATCTAATCAATTAAGTAGGACATGATAATTAATGTCACACCCCAACCGATGGCGGAAACATCGGAGTAAAACGAAAAAGATTGCTCGAGACTTTATAACGCTAAATGTGACAAGTCTTTAATAAATAATTTCATTTTATTGCTAATAACAAGTACATTGTTTGAAATTGAAATACAACAAGTTTGAAACAAACAAATTACAACAATTATCGGATGACTAAACTAATAAACACGAAATTAAATTTGGTGCGTTTCTAGCCATCCTACTAAGTTCCGTGCATCATCATCATCATCATCATCATCATCATCATCATCATTGTTATGGGTCATTTTCTGAACATATATCCTGACTAATATTCTGGCTTTGATTGTTTATTTGTGATCAGGATATCGGATCAGGATATTGGTAACATCCTGGTAGTAACTGATTTAACCACGTGCAGATTAGAAGGTGCGAGTCTCCAACGTTCAAGTGGACATCTTCTCCTCAAGACTCGGGCAAATCAGTTGGCTTATAGACGTTGGACCCGGAAGACCAGGACTGCAACGTTCATATGGGGAATATCCGCTGAATCCCGGGATAATAGGATGTTTAGTTAGTTTCCTTTTACTATAAATAGATTGCTCGAGACTTTATAACGCTAAATGTGACAAGTCTTTAATAAATAATTTCATTTTATTGCTAATAACAAGTACATTGTTTGAAATTGAAATACAACAAGTTTGAAACAAACAAATTACAACAATTATCGGATGACTAAACTAATAAACACGAATTTAAATTTGGTGCGTTTCTAGCCATCCTACTAAGTTCCGTGCATCATCATCATCATCATTGTTATGGGTCATTTTCTGAACATATATCCTGACTAATATTCTGGCTTTGATTGTTTATTTGTGATCAGGATATCGGATCAGGATATTGGTAACATCCTGGTAGTAACTGATTTAACCACGTGCAGATTAGAAGGTGTGAGTCTCCAACGTTCAAGTGGACATCTTCTCCTCAAGACTCGGGCAAATCAGTTGGCTTATAGACGTTGGACCCGGAAGACCAGGACTGCAACGTTCATATGGGGAATATCCGCTGAATCCCGGGATAATAGGATGTTTAGTTAGTTTCCTTTTACTATAAATAGATTGATCGGGTCAGATTAAGGCACACACTCTTTCGCACACTTTTACTCTCCTGTTGCAAACAATCACTACACATAAACACTTGTACTCAAATTACATTGTAACACCTAGTTGATCCGCATCATATCCTGCACTGTATCCTGATATTTGAAGTAATAGAAGAACAAGGCAGCTGTGATTGTCAGCTCCCGAGGTTTTTTGCCGGCGATCTAGATTGATCAAGGGCTTTCCTCGTACATCCTGTGTCACCCTTTACATTTTCGCTCATTGTTTGATCAAAGATACAGCTCTGTATCCTGAGCCGTATCCTGAAACTGTTTTTGCAAATAACTTAACTAGCATATTTTCAACACACATTTCAAGCACACTACCTCACTTAACTAATTTGATCACTTAATTGCTTTGGTAATTTTTGACCAAAATAATTTGGCGCCCACCGTGGGGCAAGTGGTGTTATTTCTACTAAAAGCTTTTGCAAAATCATTACTTGGTTTTCTATTTTCAAAACGTTTTGCTACACTATTCTCAATGGCCTCGAGATCAAACATGAGCTCTGCCACCGTGTCTGCCACAACCTCTGCAACAATTGGTTCGGTGCTTCCACTACCTCCTCCGAGAATGCAAGCCTCTTCACAGGGAACTGAAAGTTATGTGGCTCGGGACGTTATCCCCGCTCGTAATATCCAGGGATCTGGTCCTGTTTTGGCTTCTAACGGAGAAATTCTAAATTTGTTTGGTAGTGTACAGGAACAGATGAGGCAGCAGCAGGAAACTAATCAGATGCTGATGAGAGAGATACAACTCTTGAAATCCGGCCCAAGGAGGCCTGCTGAAGATACTGTTACTCCCTTGCAACCCAGGGCTTTGAACTTCAGTTCTGCAGTTTATACTGAGGATCACCGGGGGAATATTGTGCCTAGCCATTCCCAGAATCATACTCCTAAGATACCCTCTTCAGTAAGAGTATCAACTATGAGAAGCTCAGGATATGCTTCAGGATATGGCCAGAATCCCCAAACTGGTAATGTATCTAATAATAATAATACTCTTGCTACTAATGGTGTTGGATCTTTGCAGGATGCAGGTATGACATCAGCATTTTCCAGAGAGCTTCAAAAACTGAAGGACAAGATATCCAGTGTGCCTGGGGTGGTCCATCCAATTCCAGAAGTGTCCCAGGATAGTCACAGGATATCACGGTTTGCGTATCCCATTTGTGATGCTGAAATCCCAAAAAGATTTCAAACCCCCAACATGAAACTCTATGATGGAACTACGGATCCTGAGGAGCATATTGCCCAGTATAGGGAGAGGATGGAGATCAACCCTATCCCTCCAGATCTAAAAGAAGCATGCCTGTGCAAGGGTTTTGGTTCTACCTTAACAGGATCAGCCTTAAAATGGCTCTTAAACGTTCATCCTCACTCAATTACTTCATTTTCTCATTTAGTTAATTTATTTAATAGTCAATTTTCTTGCAGCCGGAGTTTTGAGAAACTAACCAGTGACCTTTACAGGATAACTCAAGGACCTCAGGAATCCTTGAGGGATTATGTGAACAAGTTTAGTCGGGAATCCTTGGATATCCCACATCTTGATGTTGCAACAGCTGTGCAAGCCTTCAAGATGGGATTACAAAAAGATTCTCAGTTTTATCAGGATCTTGTAATGAATCCCTGCAGGAATCTGGACGAAGCTCGTAACAGGGCTTTGAGATACATTCGCCTGGAGGACGACAAAAAGACGCAAGAAAGGATGAATTTGTCCACAACCTACGAGTCAACCAACAGGAAATCAGAATCCTCGTATAAACCATACCGCTCTAAACCGTATGGCAGAAATGATGGCAAAAAAGTGAATGATGTTGAAGACGAGGATCCTGAGGAGTATCCTGAGTTGTCTGAATATTGTTTTTCTGATAACATAGCTGAACTGATGTATGCTATGCAGGGTTTAGGAGACAAAGCAAGATGGCCCCAAAAGAATCAACAAAAGGCTGATTGGAAGGACAAGTCCAAATGGTATGCTTTCCATGAGGATTTCGGACATGTTACTGAGGATTGCATCGCTTTGAGAAAAGAAATAAGCTATCTCTTGAGTAAGGGATATCTGAAGGACCTCTTGGGAAGAAAGAAGAATAAGGGTCAGGATCCTGAGAAGGATCCTGAACGTGCAGCATCACCTCCTGCGGATGCAAAAATAATTAACTTTATTTTGGGAGGATCCGACATCTGCGGCACATCATATTCTGCGGCAAAAAGACACGCGAAGGAAGCCAAAGCAGATAGGGAAGATAAGCCGACAAGGATGTCAACCCTCACAACTGACAAAGTCATCACGTTCGATAATGATGACAGGGATACTGTCCAGGATCCCCATCATGATGCTTTAGTAATAACGTTGTATGTTGCTAACCATTTTGTACGCAGGATATTAGTGGATAATGGCAGCTCAGTCAACATAATTCAGCTGGAAACATTGAAGAAGATGAATGTATCCCCGATGGATATTACCACGAAGTCCACTGTGCTCGTTGGTTTCAGTGGAGAAGCTAGGAATACCGTAGGAGAGATAAAGTTGCCCGTCTATATTCAAGGGGTCAACTCAATGCAACGCTTTTGTGTCATGGACTCTCTATCCTGCTATAATATTATATTAGGTAGGCCTTGGATCCATGATATGAAAGCTGTTCCGTCAACCTACCATCAATGTATCAAGATCCCTACTCCTTGGGGGAGTTGTCAAGGTGGAAAGTGATCAACATGAAGCAAAGGAGTGTTATTCTTCTTCAATGAAATCCTCAACAAAACCTAGTGCAGCATAGCAATTAAAGATGCGAGGCCAGGATATCATGGAGGCTTCAGAACAGGATGTAAAGAAAATTATAATGGATTAGGATAATCCGGATATCTCGGTGCTCGTGGGAACCAATATCCCTCAGGATATTGAAGATCGATTGACTAATTTTTTGAAATGCAGGATGTCAACATTCGCGTGGAAGCACGAGGATATGACAGGTATTTCCAAGGATATTATAACACATAAGCTCGGTATTGACATGTCATTCAAGCCTGTCCAACAAAAGAGAATGAAGTTTGCTCCGAAGCGAAATGTGATTATTCAGGAAGAAGTAGAGAGGTTATTGAAGTCCAAAATGATCAGAGAAGTCAAGTTTCCAAGATGGCTAGCAAATGTAGTGGTGGTGCAGAAGAAGAATGGGAAATGGAGAGTTTGTGTAGATTACACAGACCCATTTCCTCTTCCTCATATTGACTCAATGGTGGATGCTACTGCAGACCATGAGATGTTAACCTTCATGGATGCGTCCTCGGGATTCCAGCAGATCCAAATGGAACCTTCAGACCAGGAGGATACTGCCTTCATGACACCGACATGTATTTATTACTACACTGCTATGCCCTTTGGTTTGAAAAATGCAGGTGCAACATATCAAAGATTGGTGAACATGATGTTCAAAGACAAGCTGGGGGACACTATGGAGGTGTACATCGATGACATGGTAGTAAAATCTAAAAAGGCTGAGGATCACCTCCAGGATATTAAGGGAGCATTTGATATCCTGGATCAGTATAACATGAAGCTAAATCCTGCTAAGTGCCATTTCGGAGTGGGGTCAGGAAAGTTTCTAGGATATATGGTGACTAAAAGAGGGATAGAAGCAAGCCCAGAACAGATCAAAGCCATCTTGGATATCAAATCACCTTCTAACATGAAAGATGTTCAAAGACTGACAGGACGAGTGGCAGCATTGAATAGATTTATTTCAAGATCCTCAGAAAAATGCAAGGAATTTTATGATATCCTGAAGAAGAACAAGAAGTTTGAATGGGGAATAAAGCATGAAGCAGCCTTACAAGATTTGAAGCGGCATCTTTCAACCGCACCTCTATTGATGAAGCCTGAGGATGGTGAACCATTATCCCTGTATCTTGCAGTATCGGGGAATGCAGTAAGTGCTGTCCTTGTAAAGGATCATGAAGGTCAGCAGTATCCTGTTTATTATGTCAGTAAAAGTTTATTAGATGCTGAAACTAGGTATTCTCATTTAGAGAAATTAATATTAGCCATAGTCATGGCGTCAACGAAACTTAGACATTATTTTGAAACACATAGGATTCATGTTAAAACCAACTATCCTGTAAAAAACGTGCTTAGGAAACCAGAGATGTCAGGTAGGATGGCTAAGTGGTCAGTGAAATTAAGTGCATATGATCTAGTGGATGAACCTAGAAATGCCATAAAGTCTCAGGCTTTGGCTGACTTTGTGGCTGATTTCAGTAGTGATATTCAAAGTGAAGTAGACCTAGAAGTCCAACAGCTAGGAGAAAGCTTAGAATCCTGGACGTTATATACTGATGGTGCATCTAATGTAAGAGGTGTAGGTTTGGGTATACTACTAAAATCGCCACAGGGGGGACATATTACCCCAGGCTATTAGATGTGAGTTTCCTGCCACTAATAATGAAGCAGAACATGAAGCTTTAATTGCAGGATTAGAATTGGCTAAGGGCATGAATATCAAGAGTTTACAAGTATTTGTTGATTCCTTGTTAATCACTAACCATTTTAATGGAACCTATGCAGTTAAAGGGGAGAAGTTAATCGAGTATCTCGAAATTCTCAAAAAATTAGCAGGATATTTCGATATTTTTACACTTGAACAGGTACCAAGAGAGGATAATGCTGAAGTTGATGCCTTAGCAAATCTGGGATCATCAGTTAGGATACCGGAAGGGACCCAAATACCAATATTACATATCATGTATCCTGCGATGGATCCTCAGGATAAGGAAGTAGTGAGTGTTCAGACCCTGATGATGAGTATCCTGAAGAGGATCCTAAGTCCTGGACGGTTCCAATCATGAGATATCTCAAGGAAGGACACATCCCAAAGGATGAGAATCCTAAGGCCTTTAGAATGAAGGTATCACGATTCACTATTATAAATAATGTTTTGTATAAGAAATATCTTGCAGGACCATATCTGAGGTGCTTGGAGGATCCCGAAACCAAAGAAGTGCTTCAGGATATACATGAAGGGGATTGTGGTAACCATACTGGGGGCAGGTCGTTATTCTCAAAGGTATTAAGAACAGGATATTATTGGCCGACGATGAGAAAAGATGATGCAGAATATGCTCGAAGATGTGATGCTTGTCAAAGACACAGTAATATATTACATCAGCCGGCTGAGCCACTTTATCCTATAGCTTCCCCTTGGCCATTCATAAAGTGGGGAATGGATATAGTAGGAAAATTGCCAAAGGCTCCAGGAGAAAAGGTCTTCATGTTGGCAATGGCTGATTATTTCTCTAAGTGGGTCAAAACTGAAGCATTTGTTCAAGTTGGAGATCAAGAAGCGGTATCCTTTATAAAAAGGAATATCCTGACTAGGTTTGGAGTACCAGCTGAGATAATTTGTGACAATGGATCTCAATTTATAAGTAAGAGGACTACTGACTTTTGCAAGAGTTGGGAAATTAAAATGATCACATCCACACCAGTACATCCTCAAGCAAATGGACAAGCAGAATCATCAAACAAGATAATTGTCAACAACCTAAAAAAGAAACTAGGAGATAAAAGAGGAAGATGGGCAGATGTTGGATCTGAGTTTGTTTCTGATTGTATTTTGTGTTTGTAATTAAAATGAGAATGGATGAGTGTGCAGCGGAATTATGGTGAAAACAAACTTTGCATACAATCAAACGAGAGTAATACTTTGATCAAACATCTTTACACAATGAATCGGAAGATTGAATTTATTTCAATAACGATTACAATGATTGATGAATGAATGCAAACTCCCCCTCAGCCAGAGCTCAGTAGTTTGTTCGTGCAAAGAAGACAATGATGCCCAAGAGCTAATAGAACAGTACAAAGTACTGATCTATTTATAGGCACTTGCAAACCACTGAGCATCTTAGTTGACGTCACCATGAAAATGACATCTAACCTCCTAACAAACTCTAACCTCTGATCTATACAAACACTGCTATGATAACTACTGCTATTACATTACTTTACAAGACAGACTATAGATCAGCTGCTGCAACTTTCCACTACTGTGAACCCAGCAGTACTTGTCCGGATCAGCAGTGCTTGACTCAAGGCAGTAGATAGAATCAGCAGGGCTTTAGTCTTTCATCAGGTCTTGAGCAGCAGTTGTAGGTCAGCACTTTGTAAGATCAGCAGATAGGAGGTCAGCAGATATGAAATCACTTTCAAGGGGAGAGATTTGTATGTAAAACATCTGCTTATTCTGGATCCACTGTTCTGATCCAGTTTTGGCTTTAATTATCTATTCCTCTGATAGGGTTCAATCCCAACAATCTCCCCCTGGAACAGATAATGCCAAAACTCTTCATTATTGTGGAAATCTTTACTGCCTCATCAACAGTTCCCTTATCTGGCCTTTAAATTGTAATTCAAAGTCTAGGGCATCTGTATCTTCATCATCCCTGCTAAGTGGAAGATCAAGGAGATCCTGCAAATCTTCAAGACTCAGGCCAAGAGCTTGTTCCCTTGATATTTTCTCCACTTCTCCACCAGACCTGAGCAAAGTCAATACGCAGGTCTGTTTGTCAGTTTCCCACTTTTGTATTTTTGAGCCTGGTGGCTTTCTTGGGAGATGTTTATTTGCAGAGGTATTTGGTGAGGCTGGCCTATTCATCACTGGCTGAGCAACACTTGCAGATTGTTCCAATTCAAGATCTTCTTTAATCATTACTTTCATGCCTGCTTTTACAACAGCATCTCCAGCTAATAGGTCTTGAATTGTTTCAGTACTCAACTGGTTTTTGCTCCTTCTTTTGTAGATGGCAGCACCAGCAGGAGCAGTGGCTTTCCTGATTTGCAGCTTTGTTGGTCTTTTTGAAACCTCTGCTTCAGGATAGTCAGGCTTTTGAGGAACATTTGGATCTTTCTTTCTTAGTTCCTCCAACCTTTTGTAGGTGATCCTGACCACATCTTCTTTCCATCTAGCAACTTGTCTTTTGTTTCCATATTCAGCAGCAACCAGTTCTTCTTTCATTCTTTTCAGTTCTACCTGTTTGTCAAGTATATTCTTTCTAAATTTTACCCAGTCAGGAGGAGTGTGAGTGACTTTCCTTTTTATCATGTCTTGAATTCTTGCTGCTTCATTTTCAAGCTCAGGAACAGTCCACTCTTTGTACATGTATTTCTCTCCTTTGTACTTCTTGTGAGCCATGATGCTTTCAATGTAGTCTTTCTTCAAAGTTTCAGCTGCTCTTTCTGAAATTTGTTGACTGACATTTTTTGCAAATTGTTCTAGGGATCTGACCTGGGTGAGCAGATATTGATAGGTTCTTGAAATTTCTTTGTCAGATTTCCCTTGTGTGTTTCTTTTTGAGATATCCTCTGCTTGCTTGGCCTTGATATCCAAATATTCATCAACATTTTTAGGCCAGGGATATCCTTTTATTGATGGCAAACTCCTTTTGGCAGGGTCATCCTCATAGTAAAAAGATTTTATTTCTTCTCTAACAGCTGCTAGTTCAAGAGGAAATTGAACACCTGCAGGAGGTAAGGGCTTGTACATTTGAACTGAAGAGAGAGGAACAGGTTTTGGTATTGTGACAAGAGCTGAAGATTTTGAAGATGTTTGTGGTGGTGAAGTGTCATCATCTTTTAGAATTAGCCTTCTCCTCTTTGTTTGAGGAGGGGCTGATGATGTTTTGGATGGAACAGTGGTGGTGGATGTAGTGGCAGTGGTTTGTGATTGACTAACAGTTGTTGAAACAACTGGTGTTCCAACCACTGTTGTCATTACAACAGATGTTTTAACAACTACTGTCTTCTGCTTTTTGGTAGGAAGTGATTTTGTTTTTGGTGGTAATGGTGGTAAGGCAGTGGATTTGGTGTGTGTTGAAGTGGTGTGTGTTGAAGTGGGAGCAGATGTTGAAACTACTGAAGTACCGACTGTAGTTGATACAACAGGAGTTACAACAGCTGTTTTAGGTGGTGGTTTTGGAGCAGACTTTGAACGTCTGGTTGGAATGGATTTGGGTAGCCTTACTCTTCTTGTAGGCTTCTTCTTTTCATCAACAAGATTTTCATCATCTTGTGACCCTGAAGTACCCTGATCCGGATAATCCACCCTGGCTTTCTTTTTGGCCTCTCTATCCCTTTTTACACTTGCAACTGCTTCTGCCAGTGCATTTGTGGTCACATCGATTTTCTTGCTACCATCTGGCAAAGGGATTTGTTTGGTCATGTTTGCATTTTCTGGTTCAATGTAGAGACCATCCTCTATTCCCTTCTTTTTCCACTCCTTAATTTTCTCCCCCTTTTTGGCATTATCTGGGGGAAGTTGATACATGAAGCGAACTTTTGGAGGAGCAGTGCCAGTGGTGTGCAGGATCTGAGTTTTGAGAGCCTTTAGATCAGCCTGAGTGTTCTAAAACCTTGACTCCATTGCATTTCTCAGCTGTTGGACATGTTTTTCATGTTGCTGATCTGCTAATTTTGCTTGTTGATGGAGAAAAGGTTGAAACAAATTCCAGAGCTCATTTGTAGCAGGTGTTGTTTGTGGAGCAGGTGCTTGAGATGAAACAGCAGTTGATTGTACCTTTTGTGCTTGTAACACCTGTTGTAGCATAACTTTGAGTTCTGCAACAGAGTTATCAAGCTTTTCAATACGATTCGTCAATTTCTGGTACTTTAAACCATCACCCAAATGAATGGGATCATCTGATTTCCCACTAGCAGTGGTTTTATCAGTAGTTGATGTAGGGAGTGTACTCCAAACATTAACCACTGATGCCCCTTTTTCTTGGTACTGGGGTCTTCTTCCTTCAACACTTGACAACCTTTTGATGTTGCCAGTAGGATAGATAAATCCACTGGTGGTTGGCAGAGGTGCTATGTAAGGAATTTCCTCCAAGGAAGTCTTATTAATGTAACCACTGTCCAAGTGTAAACCAGTGGGTTCTACAGTTGTAGTGGCTGCTTCACTTGGACTACCACCAAGAGTTACTTGTAACTCAAGGGGTGTAACCTCCTCAGGTAGTGTTGGTGGGTTAGCAAAGATTGATTCATCAGACCCAGACAGTTGTTGAGGTGTATTCTCATTGATAGGTGATTGAGAAGGACTGGTTAGTGCCTGGTTCAAATCAATTGCATCCAACAGCAGTTTAGTTGGTGGGGGAATTGTGGATGTGATGGGTGGCGTAGAAAGTGGATTTGCCCCGGGTATTGAGCTGTGGATGATAGAAACAAGTGTTTCCAGAGCATCATGATGTGGAGACCCTATTTGTACAACTTGTTCTTTTTGTGAAGAAGCAGGAGGAGTTTCGGTTATGGGTTGAGATATTTGTACCAACTGCTGTGAGGAAGAAGCAGCAGTGGTTTCTTGTGACTTTTGTGTTTTCACAGGCATTTGCTCTGGTATCTCATCCTCCAGAGTTGCCCTTTTGATTGGTTTGGGGGGTTTTTGATTTTTCTTTTTGTGTGGCTTTTTGTGGATTGTAGGTGTGGGTTTCAAAACAGTTGGTCTGCTGCTTTGATCACCTTGAGTAGTGGGCTCAGCAGCAGATACCTGAGGAGCAGTTATAACTGCTAAAGTCTGCTCAGGCACCTCTGCTTGTGTTTTGCAAGGTGCTAACATTCTTGAAAAAGTTTCAGTTGCTAAACTGTTTATTTGAGTAGAATCACCTTGGTTTATTGTAGCTAAATCATCCTTACTGAATTTCTTTGCAAAATAGTAACTTAAAAACCTTGGAAACAATAAGAATGATTTTGTTTCAACATTATTAACCAAATCTTTAAAAATTTCCCGAGAATAGTTAAAATTTTCTTTTTGAAGAATTACATATCCCAGATTTTGAATCTTTAAAGGGATTTCATTGAAAGAAGTGGTTTTATTTGAAACACATAGTAGGAGGGTATGAAATAAAAATCTGGTTGCAGAAGGAAAATAACCTTTTTGTAAGGTAAGTTTCTTCATCATTGTAGCTTCATACCCTCTTTCAATGAAGTCAGTTTGCAACTCGTTTTTAGTGAAAGAAATTTTACCTTCTTGATCATTGAGTTGAAAGACTTCTGAAATGGATTGTAGCGTGATTTGGACAGCTTTACCCTTTATAGAAGAGTGTATGGTGGTTGCAATGTCTCCTTGTTTTTCAAGGGTTGCATTCTTCCAAAACTCTCGTTGGGTCTCCAAATAGATTGGTGCATCGACGGTGAACAAAGTTTTGTACTTTGATTTTGCCATGGTGTCATTGATGGAATTGAAAACATTGGTGGTTCCTGGTTTTGTGAGAAGACCCAGGAGATTGTGAGATGGTTTATATGGGATTTCAGTGGAGATTGCCTTTTTAGAGGCTGTTTTCGATGATGATTTGGAAGTGGGTTTTGTGGAAGGCTTCGATTTTGTCATTTTTGAAGAGAATGATCGAAGAAATTTGTGAAAGATGAGATGAAAAACTGCTTTGAGAAGAGAATTTTTAGGAATTCAATTCGACAGTAAAACCCTGTTTTGGTGGTGAGTGGGGGATTTTATAGGGAAGAAAGTGAATGCTGATGTGGCAGCCGTTACAAAAAGTCTGACCACTATGTACTGCCCACGTGACAACCCCTGGTGAAAGTGAAGGACAGTACTTTTATGAAAGTGACTGATGAAAGCAGTGGCAGTAGAGCAGTGGATGATTTTCATGATTTTCACTATCAGTGGATAGCATATCAGTGGATGAAACACTGCTTTTGAACAACAGAGTTTATCAAAGGAATGAGAGAACAGGGGTTGACTTTCAGCAGTGGACAGGCTTTTGAAGTAGAGCAGACTTTTGAACAATCAGTGGTTAATGGCAGACTTTTAAGGATTTTAATGAAAATTTCATTTTTAGCTATTTTTAAGGATGGATTTTGATTTTCTGAAAACATTTTGATGCTTTTATGCATAGAAAAACAAGATTTTGCTTGTTATTCCATGTTTAGCATCCCAATTCTAGAGACCAAGCTTTCAAAAGTGGCTGTATCAAGTGCTTTTGTGAGCACATCTGCCAACTGGTCTTTAGTTGGGACATGATGCAGAGAAATCAAACCTTTTTCATAGCAATCCCTCACAAAGTGATGTCTGATGTCGATGTGTTTGGTGGTTGAATGGGAAACTGGATTTTTGATGATATTTTCTGCTACCTGGCTGTCCAACATGAGTGGTGTCTTTAAGGCAGTGATACCAAAATCCAGCAACTGATTTTGAAGCCACAGGAGTTGGGCTGTACAGCTTGCAGCAGCAATGTATTCAGCTTCAGCAGTGGATGTTGAAACAGCTGCTTGCTTTTTGCTTTGCCATGAAACTAAGCAATCACCTAGAAACTGGCACCCTCCTGAAGTGGACTTCCTTGTAGTGTTACATCCAGCAAAGTCACTGTCTGAAAAGCCTGAAAGCTTGATATTCCCATTAGCTGGATACCAGATACCAAGTGTGGGAGCACCTTTTATGTATCTGAAGATCCTTTTTACAGCAATGAGATTTGATTTTCTGGGAGCTGATTGACTTCTTGCACAGACACATGTTGCAAACATGATGTCTGGTCTAGATGCAGTTAGGTACAATAAAGACCCAATCATGCTTCTATAAAGTGTTTGGTCAATCAGCTCATCTTTTTCATCAGACATGACCAGCTTATTTGTTGCCATGGGTGTGCTGCATGGTTTACAATCATTCATATCAAATTTGGTTAAAAGTTCTTTAGCATATTTGCTTTGATGAATGAAAGTTCCATTTTGCATTTGCTGAACTTGGAGGCCAAGAAAGCATTGCAGATCACCCATTGCACTCATTTCAAACTCAGTTGTCATGAGTTCTCTAAACTCTTCACACATTGAGTTACATGTGCTTCCAAAAATAATGTCATCCACATAAATCTGGACAATCATTAAATCCTTCCCTCTCCATTTTAAAAACAGTGTTTTATCAATGGTACCTCTTTTGAAACCATTTGAGAGTAGGAAGTTGGAAAGAGTTTCATACCAGGCCCTTGGTGCTTGTTTCAAGCCATACAAGGCTTTGTTTAGCCTGTAGACATGATCTGGATAAAATGGATCCTCAAAACCTGGAGGTTGACAAACATACACCTCTTCTTGAATTGTACTATAGAGGAAAGCACTTTTGATATCCATTTGAAATACCTTCATATTGTGGTTGACAGCAAAGGCCAGGAACAGTCTAATGGCTTCCAATCTTGCAACAGGGGCAAATGTTTCATCATAATCAATCCCCTCTTCCTGTCTGTAACCTTGAACCACAAGCCTGGCTTTATTTTTGACAACAATACCCCTTTCATCAGTTTTGTTCTTGAAGACCCACTTTGTGCCAATGGGACTAACCTCTTCTGGCAGTGGTACAAGCTCCCATACTTGTTGTCTTTTAAATTGTTGGAGTTCCTCTTGCATGGCTTCTACCCAACTGTTATCTTTCAGTGCCTCTTGGTACTTGACTGGCTGATGGAGTGATAGAAAACCAGCAAAAAGACAAATGTTTTGGGTTTGGCTTCTTGTGAGCACCCCTTCATTTATGTTGCCAATGATTTGATAAGGTGGATGAGATCTCAAGAAGATTAAATCTCCTTGGTATGGTATGATGGCATTTGTTGGTGAAGGCTGCAAATGTGTATCATCTGAGCTAACCACTGCTGGGGACTTTGATGATCCAGCAGTGGCTTCAAAAGGTGGTGGAATAGGAGGTAATGAAGTGGACATCTGCTGACTTTTATCCACTGTTTGAGGACTTTTGTCAGCAGTGTTTGAGGATGTGGAAGCAGTGGTAAATGGGCTACTTTGGTCAACAACTGTTGAGGTAGCAGTTGTTGAGCTTTGACAACTGTTTTGAACAGCTGATGCTTTTCCCTTTGTGGCAGACCTTTGAGGGATGATGATTTCATACCCATAGTCTGGTGTTGTATCCTCTGTTGGACCTGCACTGTTAGTCTTGACAGCAGTATTTTCAAAAGTAAAATTTTCAAGATCAAACAGATCTGCAGGATTTGCTGGGATTTTCATTGATGAAAGTTCATTGAACTTAACATTCAAAGTCTCATCCACTGCCTTGGTCTGTGTATTGAACACTTTGTAGGCCTTGGCAGTGGTTGAGTATCCCAGATGATAACCACAATCAATTTTGGCTGCAAATTTTGAAATAGAATCTTTTAAGTTCAAAATAAAGCATGGGCAGCCAAACACTTTGAAATATGAGATCAGTGGTTTGATTTTATACAGAATTTCATAAGCAGTCTTTTTGTGCCTGGGGTATATTAAAACTCTGTTCTGGACATAGCAAGCAGTGTTTACTGCCTCTGCCCAGAAAGTTAATGGCAAACCTGAATCTGCAAGCATGGTTCTGGCAGCCTCAATCAAAGTTATGTTCTTCCTTTCCACTACCCCATTTAGCTCTGGTGTTCTAGGGATGCTGTACTGCCTTACAATCCCTTTCTTCACACAGAAGGCATCCAACTCCTTATTTTTGAATTCTGTGCCATTGTCACTCCTGAAGCTTTTCACTGGAAGGTCAAATTGCTTTTCAACCTGTGTCACAAAGTCTTGCAAAATGCCTGCAGTCTCATCTTTTGAGTGTAAAAAGAAAGTCCATGTAAACCTAGAAAAGTCATCAACAATAACCAAACAATATCTTTTCTTCTTGAGACTCATGACTTGAACTGGGCCAAACAAATCCATGTGTAGCATTTGCAAACACTGGGTTGTTTTGGACTCTTCAATGGACTTGTAAGAACTTTTATGTTGTTTTCCTTTTAAACAGGAAATGCAATGTTCAGGGCATGAAAACAGTTTTTGTGGTAGGCCTCTCACCAAACCATTTTTTGAAATTTCAGTGATTGTCTTAAGATTTGTGTGTCCCATCCTTCTGTGCCAAAGTTCTGTCTCTTTGTTAGAGGCAGCTGAGAACAGACAGGCATCAGCTCTGGGACACTCTTTTGACATATCAACAACATAAACATTGCCACTTCTTTGAGCAACAAGTTTAGTTTGACCAGTTTTGATTATTGCTTCAATCTTTTTGACCATTTCTGGTCCAACAATCCTACAACAATCTTTTGTGAAGAATGACCCAAACCCTTTGTCACTCATTTGGGACACACTCAGAAGGTTGAATTTTAGATTGTCTATCAAATTGACATTTTCAAATTTTACATTTCCAGACTGCACTGTACCAGACCCCAGAACTTTCCCTTTACTATTATTTCCAAAGGATATATCACCCCCTCCATGGATTTTAAAGTCTTTGAGGAGGGCTTTACATCCTGTCATGTGCCTGGAGCCTCCACTATCTACATACCAAAGACTATCAAAGCATGCAGAAGCTCCCTGCACATGAAGTAAAAGGATTAGTTCATTAAGGTCTCCAAAGCCAGCAGGGCTTTGGATGGGGTCTCAACAGTGTCTGGGATGGATGCAGAATGATGGACAGTGGTTAGGTCAGGGGTTTGGACTTTTTAGGACAGTGTTTCTCTAACCACTGTTGTGGGTCTTGACCAATCATTTGCTGGTAACCAAAAGGATGCCTATTCACTTTAGGTTTAGAGGGCCTTTTGTAGGCCTCATAAACGTGTGGAATCCTTTGGTAAGACTGTTTCTCCTTGCCTTTTCTGAACTGATTGGCAGGAGGTGCATCAGTAACCTGAATATCTCTTTTGACAGATGTTTGGTTCAGCTGTTTTGTGACAGCTGTTTCAACTGGCACAAACAGTGGTTGTTTCTTGGTGAATTTGACAGATGTTGATGATGATGATGGACTCAAGGATGTTTTAGCTATGTACTCATTCTTTTTCACATCAAAGTTTTTGAGATACACACAAGCTTGAGTTTTGTGGTTTGTTTTACCACAACAATGCAATTTTCAGCTGAAACAATGACACTTGTTCTATTTAAATCATAGGCTTTTAAGTGGAAACAATCTTTTGTTAGATGATTCCTTTTCTCACAGAATTCACAAAACAAGTTATCAATTCTTTCTTTTTTCTTTCTCTTTTCAGACTCCTTTGCAGCAGAGGTTTTAACCACTGCTGGAATGTCCTTGAGAGGTATGACTTTAGCTTTTGGAGCTTTAACACCATCAGTTGATGTAAAGTCCATTGGCTTGAAATTTTCAAGAATATCACACTCATCAGACCATTTTGGTTTAAACTGATAGTCTTCAAGTTCCTCTAAAGTAGAGGATCCCATTGGTCTGTCAAGTGTGATTTTGTTACCAAGTTTGTTAGTGATTTTCACTTCTTGGCCATTCTTGTTTGTGGGTATGAACTCAGTGGTTACATCAGTGGTTTGAACAGATTTTGCAAAAGCAATGGTTTCATCATCATGTTTTCTATAACCAACACCAAATTTCACATTGCTTTTTATCTGTTTTTCAAGCATAACCTCATACCCTTTGCATGATTCCACCCATCTCTCACAAGTGATCTGGGTGGACTCTAACTCCTTTTTGCAAACTTGGTATTTTTCTACCATAGTTTGGAGTTGTGTTTTGGTTATGCTTTGTTCTTCTTTCAAACTGCTGATCTCTTTTTCCTTTTCAGTCAATTTGTTTTTAAGTTCTTTTAAAGATCTTTCAAATTTGACTTCATCAGTTAAGATTTTACCCCGAAGGTTTTCATTCACCTCTTTGATGTTAGCAAAACCAATAATGCAATTGTCAGAACACAGTTTTTCTAGAACTTGAGGAGATACCTTGGCAGCAGCCATCATTGCACAATCACATTGATGATTCTCTTCATCATCAGCTATCACCTTCTTTTCACCAGCCTTTTCTTCCTTCTTTTCTTCTTTGTCCTCTTCGGACCATGGGTCTGTCAGTGGTTCAATCAGGGTACCTGAACTTTCTCCCAACAGTAGTTCACCAGCCACAGCAGTAACCACTGCTTCAGTCACCTCATCCACTGTTTCAATACTCAGTTGTTCCTCTTCAGTTTCAACCCCCTCCTGTATTGACTCTAATGTCATCAAACAAAACTCATTATGAGAAGAATCATTAGAAGCATAGAGTGCAAAATTTTCATCACTAAGGTCTTCAGGCATACTGCTCCAGTCAACAAACCCTTGAGTGAAAAAGCTTTGTTGATCTGGTTGTACTGCTGCTGGAGCAGTGGTTTGAGGTGCAGCAGGTTGCACTTGTACCTGTGGAGCAGGGGTTTGAACATATTGGATATGTGGAACAGTAGTTTGGACATAGTGCACTGGCACAGGGGCAGCAGCATAGTGAGCAGTGTTCACTTGAGCTGCTGGGGCATACTGGGCATAGTGCACAGTGCTTTGGTTTTGAGGTCTAGGATTTGAGCTAGGATGAGTAATTATGGGACCTGTAGTTTGACTTCTACATTCCCTAGCGAAATGTCCCAACCTATTACACTTGTAGCACTTGATTTTCGATTTATCCAACCCAACCCTTAGATTTCCATGCAAACCTGGGAATTTTCGCCCTATTCTTTTGTAAAATTTGCTAGTTCTAACACTTAGCAAAGCCAGTTGGTGCAGGATGTCCATTTCCTCTAAGTCAGTGGGATCAAAATGTTGCAAATCATTGAGTTCAAAGCATAAATTGTCTGACATCTGGTTTTCGTTTGCAGTGAATGCATAACTAGTAGAGTGAGGATCAGGGTTGTTAAAATTTGCACCAGCAGTTATGTCAATGAAGTGATCATAACCCTGATCCTTACCACTGCTCCCAGATTCTTCTTGACCCAGAAGAGCAGTGTTACCGAAAGTGTAATCATCAGTAACTTTTCCTGACTCTTGTAACCTCCTTTTCTGGTTCAACTCCCTTTCGTAGGTCAGGATTCGACCGTGAAGTTGGGTCAAGGTCAGATCCTTGAACTCAGGTGAGTTTCGGGTGACAAAAGCTATGGTGTCCTATTTTTCGGGCAGTGACCTGAGGAACCTGCTATTTTGATTTGAGTTTGTAAAAGTGCTGTTAACAAGCCTCGGTTCACTGATGAGACAACTGAAACGCTCAAATTGTTGCGTTAGTGATTCACCTTTAACGTAACAAAATGTTTCATACTGTTGGTTCAGGATTTCCCTATTGTTTTCTATGACTTCTTCGGTTCCCCCAAATTGTTCCTTAAGTGCGTCCCATAACTCTTTGGCACTGTTACAGTGTAACAGTCCAGCATATATTTCATTGGGCAGCGCTGATGCTATGATGCTAAAAGCTTTAGCATCTAGTTCGAACTTTTGATAGTCGGTTTCGGTATAATTTTCAACTGGTTTTGGAACGAACTTTTTAGCATCTTCAGCGCTTGGCACTGTGGGAACGTGGGGACCATAGATGACAGACCTCCAGCAACCTGTGCTTTGTTGAGCGAGGATGTGACCCATCCTCCTCTGCCAGATGTTGTACTCATTTCTTTTTAGCATAGGTGGTTTAAAAAGCGAGCCGATGTTGTTTTTATCATCCTGAGATTGTGACATCATTCTTGTTGTTTTACAGACACTGAGAAATCAACTTTAATGGTGATTAATCTTTGCTCTGTTTTTCAACAAACGAACAAACGATCAGTATCAACTGTTGTGAGCTGAACTATTTACGTCAAAATGATTGTTAAATCAAATTTGACTGTCCAGACTCGGATACCAATTGTTGGATCTGAGTTTGTTTCTGATTGTATTTTGTGTTTGTAATTAAAATGAGAATGGATGAGTGTGCAGCGGAATTATGGTGAAAACAAACTTTGCATACAATCAAACGAGAGTAATACTTTGATCAAACATCTTTACACAATGAATCGGAAGATTGAATTTATTTCAATAACAATTACAATGATTGATGAATGAATGCAAACTCCCCCTCAGCCAGAGCTCAGTAGTTTGTTCGTGCAAAGAAGACAATGATGCCCAAGAGCTAATAAAACAGTACAAAGTACTGATCTATTTATAGGCACTTGCAAACCACTGAGCATCTTAGCTGACGTCACCATGAAAATGACATCTAACCTCCTAACAAACTCTAACCTCTGATCTATACAAACACTGCTATGATAACTACTGCTATTACATTACTTTACAAGACAGACTATAGATCAGCTGCTGCAACTTTCCACTGCTGTGAACCCAGAGGTACTTGTCCGGATCAGCAGTGCTTGACTCAAGGCAGTAGATAGAATCAGCAGGGCTTTAGTCTTTCATCAGGTCTTGAGCAGCAGTTGTAGGTCAGCACTTTGTAAGATCAGCAGATAGGAGGTCAGCAGATATGAAATCACTTTCAAGGGGAGAGATTTGTATGTAAAACATCTGCTTATTCTGGATCCACTGTTCTGATCCAGTTTTGGCTTTAATTATCTGTTCCTCTGATAGGGTTCAATCCCAACAGCAGAAGAACTACCCTTTGTTTTATGTGCTGATAGAACGACGGTGAAAAGTGCAACTGGTCAAACCCCATTTTCCCTAGTATTTGGAGCAGAAGCGGTAATCCAAACGGAAATGGTGATACCAACAGCAAGATCCAACTCCGGGATCCTGAGCAGAATCCTGAAGTCCTTTGCCAGGAATTGGATACGGTTGATGAGACAAGAAACGCAGCAAGGCTAAGGACGACAGCATATCAACAGAGGATATCTAAAGCATATAACCAGAATATAAGAACTAGAAGGTTCCAGGTTGGAGATTGGGTATTGAGAAAGGCTTTTCAGAATACTACTAATCCTGCTGATGGAAAGTTGGCTCCGAAATGGGAAGGACCCTATGAGATTGAATCAGAATCCGGAAAAGGAGTATACTGACTCAAGAATATGGAGGGGGATATGCTACCAAGATCCTGGAATGCTATACATCTAAAGCTCTATTTCAAGTAAGTTTGGAATTTAAATTCTAACTCAGGATGGTATGGATTCTATCTCTTTTAATATGTTTTAATATTATTTATTGTTATAAACCCATTACTGACTTAAGCATCGGAGGGTGTTAGCCAGGCTAACACCCACCTTAGCTTACAATTGTTTTGTAGTATATGCTTCGGAATATAGCTCCAGGATACACAATCAGGATACTTCAAAAGATTAGAGGATTGGCCCCCTCTCTCACGTTTAAGGGATCCTGATCCCTTCACAGGTTTAAAGGTATTCACCATTCCCTCGAATTGGGTTTAAACATCCCGCCTGGAGCGCAAGTTATCCAGGAATAGTTCAAGATGGCGGGACCAGTCCATGTAAAAGTGGCTGACAATTTCGTTATTGTTGGCTATATCCTGGATCCTAAATGTATATGAGGATTGATCACTCCCTCTCACGAAAGGGTATTTTCATACTCTCTAAGGTTTAAAGGTTATCACCTTTCTAAGTCTTGGAGTTTATACACTCCCGCCTGTAGCGCGTGAAAATATGGGTTTATCCCCAGGATACTTATGGGATTTTCCCCAGGAAACTAAGGACTTATCTCCAGTATATTTTTGGGTTTTACCCCTTAAACACAAGAACTGTCCAAATAGTTGGAACTGAAATTCAAAAATTTTCTGAGTGTTCAAAGAGTTCATGCACAGGGGACATTCCTTCTGAGGCGATTGTGTAGAGCTCAAAAGATCAAATTTGGACCTAGTGTACTAAATATCTCGGACTGGGGACATCTTAGTGGAAGAACTTGCAAAAGGATTGAAGTTCGATACTAGGGTTACATCCTATTCCTGGTATGATCTTTCCTTTGTGAACCTTACTTAAGTCATTTGAACTTTTGAAACTACGTTTGGAAAAGGTTTAAGTGTCCTGATTAAGGATATATTCTCGAAATGTGCTTTCAGAATATGTTTCAGGATATCTGGTTAAAGTATTTGGGATATAATACCTGGATTTAAAATCAAAATTGTGTTCGTGACAAACATCTATTATCGAAACAAGGTTTATAAATTTTGAGTAAACTACCTTTTTCCTTTGAAAACTTTATATGAATTGTTTTGAGTTGTAAAAACCCTGTTTGCGTCAGGGAATAACTACACTGATTTTGGAAAACTAAAATTTAAACTAAGCAATGCATAAAAAAACAATTAAAGGGCAACAACAAGTAAGTTAAAAGAAGGTGGTATAATCTAAAATGAGTGATACTAGTTGATAACCAAAGGTTTCATCCTAAAACCTAGGACCCATCCACCTTTGGTTATCAAATCGTTTTAATGCAGGAAAAGAAATTGTTCAAAGGACAAGAAATAAAATTGTTCAAACAAACATAACCATCAAATTTAAAAGAAATGAGTTTTAGGGGGCAACGCCTTCTTCGTTCATCGCGTCTTCACCAGCATCCGCTTCAGGATTAGCTTGAACCTCTTTCTCAGCCTCGTCGCCAGCACCCATTAGTTTCTCCATGGCCTTTGAAGACCCCGCAGCCGCAGATTTGACGGGATGCTCCACGGAATTACCTCCAAGAGTTTTTAGCTTGGTCTCCCAGGCGTCGACGTTCCAAGAAGGGCATTCAAAGCCCAGGGCTTTGGCTTCGTAAGCCATTTTTAGCCGAGCCTTTAAGAGGGAGATGACGACGGAGCCTTTGATGCCTTCCAAGTAAGTGGCCATATCCTGCTCATGTTGGGCGTGTGCGGCGTTCAGGTGGGCTTGGGCTTCATGAGTGGCTTTTTTTAGAGCGGCCTGATGCTCCTGAGTCATGGTCTTGAACTTGTCTTCGTAGTGTCGAGTTTTGGCGGCAGCTATCATACCTTGGTCGAAAATGGTAACCTCAGCTTTCTTCAACTTGGACTCGAGCGTCTTGTTGAGCCCACATGATTCTTGATACAAGTGAACCAAACGTTCAAGGCCCTACACCCAAGAACACAGGTATTATGATAACCAGGATATTGGTTTGACATATATGTGCAGGATGTGGAATAGGGATTTATACCTGGTTAAGAAAGGAAGTCATGAACCCGCTTGCCTCAATGAACCCGTGATTCTCATAGGGGAACATATCGGAGATGGTAGGTGAATCAGTCTCATTCCTTTTGCGAGAACTTGAACTCCGGGGCTTCGTGGCTAGTGAAGGCTTAGGTATGGTGATGGCTTTGGAACTGTTGGGCTTGGATGAGGCCGTAGCCTTGGGACTGAGCTCCTTCTTGACCTGGACGTGGTCGGAGTAACTATCTAGCTCCTCAAGGTCGAAAACTTCTGGGATCTTGGCTGGTGCTGCATAAGGGGGAAATTCTAAATCCTTATTACTCTTTCATTATATTGTGTAAATCGATTATTTACGAAATGGTTCTTACCAGACATTTCAGATGATGAATATTGACTGGAACTTGGGATGTGAGTGGAAAAACTCCTGTCACCTTCCGGTAACTAATAAATTGCTTCAATTCTTTTTTCGGATTCTACAGTAGGAGGGGCTACTTCCTTAAAGTTCACTGCATAAAGGCCAAAGAAAAAAGTATTAGCACAGGATAAGGGCCTGGAAAAATCTGGGGATATTCTTAAATCCTTAAGCCCTACCGGTGGTTAACCACTCCACCGGAAGGCTAGCACCCTCATGAATGGAGTCTCGCTTGACAAAGAAGAATTTACGTTGCCATCCATCCTCGTTCTTGCTGGCTTTAAGTATAAGGGGTTTGCTGGAAGTTGAAAAAAGCAAGAACCGACTGGAACCGTGTGATCGGAGGCGGTAAGCAATCGGGATATCCTCGATGCAGAGGTCAAGACAATGAAGATTTTTTATTTGGTTGAGCACAATCAGTACTCTCCAAACCATGGGCATGGTTTGGGCAAAGGAAATACCAGTGGTTCGGAAGAATTGCATCATGAATTCAGGAAATGGATACCGAAGACCTAGCGAGAAAGGGTATGCCGGAAAACAGACCCAATCGGTAGAAGAAACATCTGATCGAATTGATCGATCAAATGGTCTAAAAACCGTGCCATCGGGGAAAGTGCCGGAGGCTCTTAATGCTGCAATGTCTGCGTTATCAAAAGCACAGATCTCCTTCTCGGGATTTTTGAGAAGGTTTTGCTGGACGAAGGTCTCTGACGATTCACCGGTTTGAGAGAAAGTTCTAGTGGCCATTGGAAGTATAGTAAAGAGATTAACAGGAAATGAGGAGGGGATGATTAATTATCTGGAGACTTTGTTGATGATATTTGATTTTCAAACAAAAAGAGAGAAGATATAGGGGCGTAATGGATATCCATCGAGTAAAAACCGCGTAGGGAGTTGCATAGTGCTATCTTGACCGTCGTTCCAATTTAATAACCTCGATTCGAGGGATAAAATTTAAAATATATCCGTTGGATTGGTATACCAACAGATATATTTGGGGACAATTGTTATGGGTCATTTTCTGAACATATATCCTGACTAATATTCTGTCTTTGATTGTTTATTTGTGATCAGGATATTGGTAACATCCTGGTACGATATCCTGGTAGTAACTGATTTAACCACGTGCAGATTAGAAGGTGCGAGTCTCCAACGTTCAAGTGGACTTCTTCTCCTCAAGACTCGGGCAAATCAGTTGGCTTATAGACGTTGGACCCGGAAGACCAGGACTGCAACGTTCATATGGGGAATATCCGCTGAATCCCGGAATAATAGGATGTTTAGTTAGTTTCCTTTTACTATAAATAGATTGATCGGATCAGATTAAGGCACACACTCTTTCGCACACTTTTACTCTCCTGTTGCAAACAATCACTACACATAAACACTTGTACTCGAATTACATTGTAACACCTAGTTGATCCGCATCATATCCTGCACTGTATCCTGATATTTGAAGTAATAGAAGAACAATGCAGCTGCGATTGTCAGCTCCCGAGGTTTTGTGCCGGCGATCTAGATTGATCAAGGGCTTTCCTCGTACATCCTGTGTCACCCTTTACATTTTCGCTCATTGTTTGATCAAAGATACAACTCTGTATCCTGAGCCGTATCCTGAAACTGTTTTTGCAAATAACTTAACTAGCATATTTTCAACACACATTTCAAGCACACTACCTCACTTAACTAATTTGATCACTTAATTGCTTCGGTAATTTTTGACCAAAACAATCATAATCCTGCAACATGTTTTAAAGTATAATTCAATACAAAAAGTATTGACGAGTATACAAGTTTTGAGTACTATCATATAAATATAAGAGTTTGAACAATCCACATAGCAAACTTAGTTATCAAGATTAACGTAAAAACTGGCATGTGAATAAACAAGTCAACCCAAAGATTACCGCAAGTATGAATGAATAACTTAACATGACCTCACGAACATAGGCGGTGCGTTACTCCTATAGCGCTATACATGTTAAGGGTAGGCTCGTACGAAGTTAATGACAAGTTTATCACAAAAAGAATAATCCCAGAATAACGAATCAAGTATAACATATTAGCATGCATGTATTGGATGATTGGGTAATTGCATAAAGAATGCATGTTTGTGTAAGTTTGTATAATGTAAACATGTTGCACCCAAAAGTGTAAACGAAAAAGGGTGTCGAGTATACTCACAATTTTGCAAAAGCTTTCCGATTATCCGTGAGTGACGAGTTGTTTGTGAATAAGGAATCGAAGTTAAGGTTATACGGTGTTTATGGAGTAGTTAGGTTCAGGATTTAGAATTTGTGTACAAAAGTATGTTGTGCATAAAAGTATATCTAGTCTAAGTACTCGTTTTTGACACTAAGTTGTATGTGATTTCATAGGTCCTAGTTTGCCCATTAGAATCATCAACGAGAGACTTGTATTTGTAGATAAAGTAGCCTAAATTTATGATGAATTACCATAACCCGATTATCATCATATATATATATATATATATATATATATATATATATATAGGGTAGGGTTCCAGCGTGAACAACCTCCCAAGAGTGAACTGCGTGAACAGATCTGGACCCTTGATTTCCTTTTTAGTTGTTAAGGGTAGGATTGTAATTATATAAAAAATTTGATTTAAATCATTATTTTAATAATTGAATTAAGTTACATCTTTCCTATTTTAAATTCATTATCCACATTATGTTTTATTTATTAATAAGATAATTATCAAAACAAACAACAAATCACCAGATTTCAATTTTAGTTTTTATTTCAGATTTCATCACCAGAATTCAAATTTTAATTTTTAAGATCAACGTAACCTTCATATTTCAACGGTATACACATGTGTACTTGGATATAAATAGAACAGTACGCATGTGTACTCAGCATCGTACATATGTGTAATTAGCTACATAATACATACATAGAAACAATACCTGTAAAACTATTTTATAATTAACAAATTACAAGTTTCATAATGTTTTTCAAACCAAACAAAAAAACATATAATTACAAGTTCCAGTTTCGTAAAAACAATAAACCCAATATAATCGAAAAAACAAAAAAAAAACATAATCTTTTACAACTATTCGCCACGTTGTATGCTGAATCATCCTTATCGACCAAGCAAACAAACATATGTGAATCATCCTTATCGACCTCATACGTGAATCATCCTTATCGACCTTCCATCTCCACTTTTCTCATTAACGACATCTCCTATAATAGAAAAAAAAAACTCAGCAACTAATACTTTGCATAATTCACAAGTGTACATTAACAACTTTACACATTCAATACACAAAAAATTCTGAGATATCACAAAAATAGACGCTATACACATGTGTACATCACAATAAAAACAGAGGAAAATCAGAATACACATGTGTACATCGCATTGAAAATAGAGCAAAATCGGAATACACATGTGTACACCCGCCTTAAAACAGAACAGAACAAACAAAAAACACACTATACATATGTGTACAACCCAGTGTACAATGTTCATCACATTTTCCGAAAAAAAAAC
The DNA here is from genome assembly GCA_030545235.1 of Helianthus tuberosus. Lineage (NCBI taxonomy): Eukaryota > Viridiplantae > Streptophyta > Magnoliopsida > Asterales > Asteraceae > Helianthus > Helianthus tuberosus. Next base: position 169,773 of record JARYGA010061043.1, read on the forward strand.
AATACCAATAATCGGAATACACATGTGTACACCCCCCTCAAACAGAGCATAATAAACATAAAACACCCATGTAAATATGTGTACAACCTAAGTGTATAATCTTCATCACATTTTCCCAAAAAAAAAAAACAATAATCGGAATACACATGTGTACAATGGTATAAAAAAGAGACTAAACCCTAACCCATTATTGATAATGACGGCGATCAGACGCCGGTCAAACCCCATCATATAGTACATAACAGAAAACCATAGAACACAAGATTTTCATGTAACAAACACTATCAACAACTGTAAAACATTAATAGATTCAAAAGCTTTAAATATCTTGTTGATATGTAAAGTTCTAAAATAGTTTATATGTCAAAGTCAACTCTTACAGTACATAACAAAAATAGACTTCAGTATCCTTATTACTGAAAATAACATCTAATAGATTCACACCACAAGATTTGAACAAAAAACTAAAGAACACAATCAACACATAGGAACCAGCAAGCAAACTGCACATCTAAAAATCAGCAACAAAAACTCGTAACAAACTAATTCATAACCTACAAATCTAAACACAATTAGTTACTCTCTCAAACAAAACATATACTAACCAGCAAGCAGGCTAAACATCTATCAAAACAACAACCAAAATTCATAATAAACTAATTCATAACCTACAAATCTAAACACAATCACTTATTCGCTCAAATAAAACATTATACAGCCAACGATTCAATAAAACAAGCATTTGATCTGATGCCGATCGAATAACAACTAATAAAACACATAACAGTAATATAATAACGATTAAATTTGCTACAGAGCATCAAAATACACAAATTAAACAATAGAAATCAACGATTACAATCAAGATCTAAAATATGTTGAATGAAATTGATAATAATAAGAGGCGATTAGAAGAGTTTACCAACAAAACGATCCGTTTTTCCTTCGATTCGGATCTGAAAAACGATCCGTTTTTTCTTCGATTCGGATCTGAAAAACCACCGTCGAAGCCTGATTTCATTATCGGCGGCACTCTGTTTCATCATTGAGATGGAGAGACAAGAAAAATGGATCAATTGGTGGTGGTTTTGGGTGTTTTGGGCGACGGATCTGTGTGGTGTGGGATTTTCGTTGATGTCGGCTTTGATATGTGAGAGAGAAAGATATGTGTGGGATTTTGAAACCTAAATGTAGATATAAACGGGATTTATGCAATCAAGATGATATGTAAATTACACATATACCCTTATTAACTTAATTAAATAGTAACAAATAACTAAATAATTACCATCATGCCATTCACTTAAAATCTCAAGATCATAAAAATCAAGGGCCCAGATCAGTTCACGCAGTTCACTCTTGGGATTTTGTTCACGTTTGAACCTAATCCTAAACTAAGTTCATCATAAGTTTCATAGATTTTCATGTAAGTCAAGCATAGAGGTTCAACATCGTTATATGATTCACCACTACACAAATTATCACAAGGATGATTCGGAGGGTCATGAATAACAAGAAATAAAACTAACTAATACATTCTCAAGTAGCCAAGTAAGTCTTAACCCAGGTGAACCACCACAATATGTGTCACACACCGATATTTCCACATAATCCGGTGGGCCCGGTGGGGAGTATCGTGACGTAGTTGATATCATCATAGTCAATTAAACACAGTTATAACACAGCGGAAGGCTTGGAAGGTAAATTACTATTACAACCCAAATGTTCAAAGTACGAATAAAAGAATATACAGACGGTTGTAAAAAGGATCCACAAGCGGATCTTAAATAAAATATAAAATGGAGTTCGACAGACTTTAAGGCATCTAGGGATTTGCAAGATCCTCTTATTAAAACGCCAAGTAGCTCCAGCCTATTACGCGAGGTACCTGTCACTTAGTCTTTTGAAAATACGTCAATTTACACTGGTAAATACAATTAACTGGCTCTTTTGAAAACGTTTATGAAAATTGGTTTAGATGCACATAGCACGAAAATATTTTATAACTATAATTACATTTATAATCTTGAATACAGATTTACATGTTTGTCATACATTTGGGGCCTGGTTTAGAAACCGGGTCAGGATTAACTGACACACCACTTATAAAATCCACAAAGGAGTTATCCCCAACTTGTGGGTAATTTATATTTTAGCATTTGCATCTGTCGAGTGTATGCCTACACCCCGCGCATAGGTCGTGGCCATTAGTAACTTAAATGAGCTGAGGATATCCAGGACACGATCGTTAACCCCCAAAGTTTATGTTATCAAACAAAACGGGTTATGCGGATTTATTAATCACAATCCGACTAAATGATCCCATACCCGACCAAGCGGTAATAATTTACCGTATCCCAAGCTCATATAAGGGAAAATAAGTTAAAAGTATTTACCTGAGTTTTAAATGCAAGAATTTCTACTCAACCGTATAATTACTAAGACTTTGTGAAGATATCTTCTACTGGGGCTCCCTAGTCTGGAATGAAGGTAATATTAACCTTTTAGAATACTAACAGGTATTATTTAAGTCGAGGACTAAGACCAGTTAGCTTAAAGAACGATTTACGGTACGAAACACTAGATTAAGCGGTGACCGGAATGGAATGTAATTTAGACACAACAAGTATGGAAACTTGTATAATATGGGTAAACTAAATACATTCTTGATTTTGAGGTTTAAATGATAAGGTTAAACCCGTTTCGGTTAATTTATGCAAACTAGTTACATAAACCGCACTGGACGCGTATAAGCATAAACGGGTAACCGAATGAGTCATATACAAGTTCCATATGTTATTATGCTTAAAATATGTTGTGACATCAGTAGGATATCAGCATGTATGCCCATAAAGGTTTTAAAACCAAATTAAGCCTCATAAGGGCATTTTGGTCATTTTAAGGTAAAAGGGGTTTGTATATAAACTGAAGTTCTGGTCATAAATCCTTCTGTGAAAATATTTAATTTTTGTTATTGAATCCGTAGGATATCAATTATATGTGTGGTTTATAATTTATGGCCAAACTATGCACCGTAGGGGCATTTTGGTCATTTCACACATAGTTTTAAGGACTTATTTAAGATTCTGAGTTCATGAATTTTACCTACTATAAAAATATTTAAAATAGTTTATAAAGTCAGTAGGTAACAAGTCTTGGGTGCCAAATATGGTTTAAAACCATACTATGCACTTATTTAGCGTAAAAGTTGATAAATGACGATAATTTCGAAGTTTAAGTGATTCTGAGATTTTGACCAGCTTTGAATGGCCAAAACATTTTATTTTTCATAACATATCAGTAGCTAAAAGGTTTTGCATGTTTATTATATGTAAAACTCATTTTAATTCCGAAAAGGGTATTATCGTCATTTACAAGCTTTGTACAAGAACTCAAGGTTAAGGTCTGTATATAATCTGACCCAACATCCCAATAGATTCTAAATATGATATCATAACAGTAGGTAAAGAGTTTTATGTCAAAATTATGTTTAAAATTTGATTTGCATGCTAAAGGGCATTTTAGTCCTTATAAAAGCATGATTTCAATTAATTGCATAACTTCCGTTTATGACCAGAATGTAAGTTTCAAAATATTCTAAATATGTTTACTAATCAGTACTTAGTTCATTTGCATGTTCATTTATAATAAAAACCTTTTTCTTAGACAAAAGGGCATATTAGTCAACATAGAGCATAATAACGGAAACGTGCATATTAACTCAGATTACTATGTGACCTTGTAATATAACCTTAGAGGGTTATGCTACAACATAATATGGTCACAAAAGAACCTTAATGCATAAAGGAATTAAGCTAATTCGGGTCAGAACTGAAAGTCAAAGCAAAAGTCAAGCTTTTGCGACTTTCGGTTGCGAACTAAGCTTAAACTCAGAATTGTCGGGTTGAACATGTTTAGACATGTTCTAATAATGTTTACCAAGTTATTAGAGTGATAAAACATGTTTTATAACTTCTACATTATCAATTTTGAATTTATTTAAAAACTGACCCATTTCACTTTTTATTTTAATTACTTTAACCCGACAATTAACTAAGTAAACGTGGTAATTAGGAGGTGCCATTTTGAGGGTTAACACCTACCTAATTACGATCACGTAGCCATATTCGCCTCTAACAATTGCTGGACCGTTTAGGTATAAACCGAAAGTCAAAGCTGTTTAGCGGCAACTTTGACTTTCAGCTTTTAAATGCATAAAAACTGAACTAGAGTGGCTAAGGACACTTACAACAGGTCCTAGCTCGAAGATTGAACTAAGGGGAGCTTCTTTTTTTATCAGGAACCTCAAATAATGCCAGAGCAAGAGAGAATAGATGAATTTGTGAAAGGTGCAAGAAATGAAGGCACCCCAATAGCTCTATTTATAGTTGAACATGGAACTCTTTGATCATGCCAGGTGTTAGGACACTCCAGAGATCATCCCAGGTGTCTAAAATGGTTTTAAAAACCAGCAAAGATCCATAGAATTCGAGCTTGTGAGAGAAGGAATTAGGATTGGTGAACAAGGCATGCAAACCTGCAGCTGTCCAGACCCTTCTGCGCATTTTGACTCGTCGCGTCGTGCGACATGATAGGGGGTGTTGTCGCGTCGTGCTAGGGAATCACTAGGTTTCGAGAATTGTCAATTTTGGTCCCTGGTCCTCTAAAACTCTTAATATGTTTCATTTTTGACATAATTAACCCCTCTAAGGCACTTTAAGGTATACATTTGACACATTGGATCTTTGAGATGGATTATAATTATTCTCGGGAGTGTATTCGAACATCGTTAAGCTTTGGGTTTCGTTAAAAGGTCACTCAGAGGTATAATTAAACATGTTGGCGCTTTTATCCTTTCAAATTACCAACTTATGATTTAATTCACAAATGGTTCCGTATATCCAACATGTGGCTCGTTATTATATACGAATGCTGTAAAAGGTCATTCAGAGGCATAGGTTTAGCATGTTGACACTATTAGTCCCTCCGCATACATCTTTTCACTGTTTGTTAACTTTAGTCCTTCAAAGTCAACTTTTTATACATTAAGGGTTTAGGACACGTGTCTTCACATTATTGGACACGATTTTACGAGGTGTTACAATATGGAAAGAGTTAACTAAGTGTTGGAGGCTAGGCGGGGTTATGTTACTTTGATACTAGGAAGCTACTTGAGTGTTCATACATAAAGTTCACAAGTGATGTAGTGGAACTAGGTCGGAAAGCCCAAGCTCCCACGGTTCACACTTTTACAAGACACAAGTTCAACTATATGGAAGATGGTGAATCGTGATTGTTTTCAACACTTGGATTATAACATGTATGAACTTGAATTAAAGAGTTTTGAACTCATAACTTGATAGAAATCAACTTCAACACAAACCCACAACTATAGGCTAACTTGTGAGCTTGGTGGGTACAAGATTTCAGCAAGTTTTAGCAAGGAAATATAAGATACAAGAACATTGTACAAAACAAAAAATAAATCTCACTTTGGACGTCAAATATGGTGAGGTTTCACCTTAGTTTGTCATGGCAAACTTGTGAAAACATTCCTAGAGGTTATCCAAGTAAGTTGGAAGAAGAAACAAGAAAGAAATGGGTGAAGAAGTGAGCTAGAACTCACTTAAAGTCTTGAAAGTTTTCTGCCAAAAATCAGAATTTTGGATGTTCTTGAGAGGATTTTGAGAGTGATTGTGGTGTTTGGAAAGTGAAAATGAGTAATGTTGTATTTATAGTGGGTGATTAGGGTTAGGAGTTAAATGAGTTAGGAAGTGGTTGGGGGTGAAAAGAGGTGTAAAAACAGACCAACACGCGAGCTGAAAATATCTGGCTGCGGATATGACTCCCTCGCGCCACGCCACGCAACGCAACGCAACGCAACGGGAACATGTGTGTCTGGCGCATGGTATGAGGGACTAGGTTTTCAAAAATTGTTTATTCCCAGCAATCACCCTCAGAATTTCGAACTCGAATCTGACAACTCTCCAACTCCAAGTGTGTCATCTTTGCCTTGACTCTCATGCAACACCTCTTGATCTCTAGTAGTGTTTTCCGGCTCGTTCCTATCTCAAACATTCTTGCAACTTTGTACTCGACTAGTCTTTTATCCACGACTTGTCCTTTGATCATAAGAACTTGCAACACCATATATTGACTCGACTGTAATCATAAGCAAACACTGGCTTTATTTCATCATTATACGTTCCCATAGAATCTAGACTCATATTTGATTTAAACCATGATTGAACTCATACTTATTTAACCCGAATAATGTCTCTTTAATTGCTGTGAGGGCAGGCTGTGAGGCAGTACCTTCATTCTTAGGTGATTCAGACAACTGACGACTCATGTCTGATGGTCCTTGATCACTCATACTGTAAACTAACAAATAGTCAAATAACACATAACAAATAAATACAGTTATGCACATATTTCCATAATTTATTTCCTAACAAAATATAGAATTTATGTGTCAGCAGAACACTTCTTTGGCTCAGACCAGTGGCTAGGCTCTGATACCACCTTTTGTCGCAACCCCCGATCCCTTATCTGTCCCGGGAACGGGCGGACGCGATCTCAGAGTTTTGGTGGTATCAGTTATTTAATCTTGCAGCGGAATTTACATCAGGACCGTAGTTAGGAAATGTTTATCAGAGTAAAACCACCATATTTGATATTAGTAATCACATGGGCAAAACCCAAGTTTCTTATTACAATACATTTATAGGGACAAACCCCATTTTATTGAATTTAAAACATCGTTTATTAGGTAACTTTTATAGCCACATTTTTCCCAAGCCTTCAGTGCTCTCCAGCTGGCTTTTCACTAATTGGCTGTTCACATTGTGTTACCTGTAACGCGTTTTAAAAACATTTGTCAGTCGGAAATACTGGTGAGTGAATCCCAGTTTAATCAAGAAACATTTTATTAATTAAGACAGTATTGAGAGCGATCACATTGTTTCTGTCTACACAATTACTCATTCAGTACTTGCCACTCGACCGGATCTATGGCTATGGTCAAATTACCCATTGGCTAACTCGTTGTCCAATGGTAATGTACTGTCGTTCCCGACTTACTACTACTCGTAGTAATAAATTTTGTATACAAAACCCCATAATACCGACAGTAATTGAAGAACTACAAAGACTCAATCACCGCTTAATCCCATTGTAAATAATTTAAGGTTTTGTAAAACATTCCAAAAAGGTTAACAAAAAGAGGATAAACTCACATTGCTGTCTTAGGCTTCTCGTAAGGGTTTCCTGGATATAATCTATAATTTATACAAATGTACATTGGTTAGTGTCATAACCCTTTGAAAATATTAATGATACCCTCCCCGAGACGGCATTCCAACAACTACGTCGGGCAGAACCACGACAGTTGTTACGGAACCCTAAATCAATGGGGCAGCGTAAATATTATGAAACCGAGGTTATAATACTTACAACGGAGCAGAACCTTGCTTAATTAGGGGTATAATACCCGACTATAATATGCCTACTACAGAAATTTATGATTGAGAATTGAGAAATGAACGAACTGAAATGAAACCCGATGGCCTTCTTATATAGTGCTGAAATCTGAGTCTCACGCGGCCCGCGTAAGAGTAGCCATAAGGCTACGCGGCCCGCGTCAACACATAGCTTCTCCCGGTCACCAAGTAGACCCGCCACGATGTGCTTCTCTTATTTGATCCTTGTTTTAATTCTTTTAGCATACCTTTTAATTTTTCAGAATCTTCCTTGATTACTGACTCTTGTGCTTCTCTTATTTGATCATTTAAATCTACTTGCAGAATTAATTTAAGAGAACGTACCCTTTTTGGCTTTTCATGATATTTTCTGCTTAAAGCATCTGCCA